>VZRN01005202.1:2756334-2873914 GCA_013397935.1 Dasyornis broadbenti
CGAGGCCGCGCGCTACCCTCGGCGCGTGCCGCGGAGGGGGGCCCGGTGACCCCGGCCCCGCCGCGTCCCCCTCGCGCCCCCCCGCCCCGGGCACTGCTGTGAGCCGGTCAGCGGCTCGGTCCTGTTCGGAGGGTTCATTATCCCTGTTCTTCTCCAGTATTCCCACCCCGAGGTGCACTCCAGGAGAGGACGGGGCTCCACAGCGGTTTATCCAATCACTTTGCCACCAGCTCGGTGTTACCGATGATGGCACCAGAGACGTGGGCAATATCCAGGCAGACTTGACCCCCTTTTCCCTTAAATGCTGTGTTTATTCTCCTCTGTTAGGTCAGATTATTTGCATCTTCATTGTAACCTTTTCATAGTACTTGTTAACTGCTACCATCCTCTTAACCAAATTTATACATCAGTGCTGTGAATACACGCATGGAACAGGCCTTAGTTCATGTGTTTGGTTATTTCGATGCAAGGTAAACACATGTTAGCGACCTCAACACAAGAAGCACTCAATAAACATTTTTTCTGTCTTTATTGCAAATGCCTTCTGAGGTACCAGAACTTAGACAAATTCTTTTCAATACTGCTCTCTAAGTTGCATGTTGCAATTGGAAAGCATTGCTATGATACAAGTGATACAAGTGGTGTGACAACAAATCACCTACTGCTCTCTATTCAGCCTGGTTGTGCTTGGGCTTGGTTGTTTTTCCCTCTTTCCTGTGCTTTTTATGATTGAAGCCCACTTCACTTAAAAATCCCTGTTTCCCCTTTGAAGAGCTCTGTCTTTGTGGCTGTCAAGTTAAATGAACCTGAAAAGCAAGACTATGTGCACAGGCCCTTCTTAAGGATGCCTGGATATTGGCCTACCTAAAGCCTTGAAGGGTAAAGCTCTTGCCAGAGTTGAGATTCCTTTTTATGAGGAATCAGACTGGTGAAAGAGAACAGAACGGATGTAGTGATGAGGTTGTTGTGAAGTAAACTCTTGCATTCTGGATTAATTAAATTTATTTTGAAAGGCATTATGCTTGCTCACAGGTACTGTAAATGCCAGTAACATGGGCTGAAGGAGAGCTGCATGGATCAATCAAAACTGGCTACAAGAGCCTGTGCACAGTCTCAAGAATTACCGTGTGCTACCCCTGAAAGTGGCTGTCAAGGGAAGGCACCAGACGCCTCGCAGGTCACCATCAGTCCTATTGTATCCCTTTCTTCAACTGTGCAATTTACTTAAGTTACCTCGTAAATTACACACGGGGCCACTTCCCAGTTGTTTTCTTGTACCCGTCACAAACACTGCTGGTACAATGTGGCATGGCATCGAAATTCCAGATAACCCGTAGTTAATGAAATATCTGGGAGACAGTGCTCATTCCTCATCTGAAATGGCTGAGAGGCAGAGAACAGCATAAGCTGCGTACTGCTGTCTTTGGGGGTGAAGGGTTCTCATAATTCCCTCAGTGACTCCCTGTATCTATTGAAAAAGAGAACTTCAGCTTTAAACTCTCCACGGGTAAACACCCAGGATGTAGAAAACCAGCACCCAGCAAGTCTGGAGAAATAAAAGGAAGTTGTCTGCTGCTTTGTCCTTCAGCGGTTTCTGTGACTCATCTGTGGGGCAACATAGCAAAAGAAGTTTTTGAGAAGGGAAAGAAAATAGTCTGAATCCTTCTGAAAGCCAGTTTTGCCATAAGACAAAGTAAGGTCAAGGGACAAGGAGAACAAGTTTTTAGGAACTAAATGGCAAGATGGACATCGTCAGATCCCCAGGGATGTGATCAACAAAATAACAGCTGTATTTTCACCAGCTGACAAAATACCACAGCTGGAAGAACAGCCCTACCTGGAGCCACTGGCAGAAAGCACCAACGGAGATGTGGGCTTTTCAGCTTCCCACCCCATCCCACCAGCAAGGAGGCTGGGGGGACACAGGCAGGACAGCTGACCCCAAGTGGCCAAAGGGATGTTTTGTACCACACAGCATCAAGCTCAGCACGAGAATGAGGGGGAAAGGTGGCTTGGCTGGGGGCTGCTGCTCAGGGACTGGCTGGGCTTTGGTTGGCAGGCGGTGAGCAATTGCACTGTGTTTTACTTGCATTCTGTATTCTTCTGTTCTTGTTATCTATATATAATGTATATCCCTCTATATATCTATAATATTTATTATATAAATATCTATTATAATCATCATATGGCTTATTAAACTGTCTGTATCTCAACCCACAAATTTTACTGTTTTTCCCCCGAGATCACTTCCCCCACCCACTGGGAAAGAGCAAGTGGGAGAGTATCTGTGTGGGGTTACCCTGTCAGCTGCCTGACAGGTTAAACCCCAACAGCAGCCCAGAACACTGCACAATGATACTAAAGAAGGTTAATTTATGCAGCATTTGTTTCACTTCTTTGCTGCAATTTTCAGTCAACATCAGAAGACGCAGTTCCTCCTGCTGCGACAGCACCCACTCCCAGTGCTCGTACAGTTGTGCAGCAGGCTTTCACCCCAGTTCATGCTCACCAGAAATGTTGGGAAGCAGTATTACCCAACACTTGCGAGCAGTGTGCCATAAAGGCACTTGTAAGGCACAAAGTATTCTGAACACATTCTTATTCTTGTTACTGTTTTGAAGAGGTCAAAAATGACAGGTACTGATTCATATTTATTTTCATGCTGCATGTTATTGGAGCCAAGTCACGACTTCGATTGCAGAAGATACCTGTGACAATTATAGGACTTCCCACATTATTGTCACACTGCAGAGTTGGCACTGCTCCACACAGTTGCTGTGAGAATAGAAAGCAAAGCATTAATGTGTAATGCTCATCATCAGTTGTGCTGCTTTGTACGCAGCAGACGTGAGAGCTCAACATGTAAAGTCATGTACTCAGACCTACTCAAACACCGTGCACTTCTTACTTCCATTTGTTTAAACTGTAACAAATGTGTTACAACAGGATCTTACTCCTACACCTTATGGAAATAATGGAAGGAGCTAAGGCAGGATTATGAACTTGAAAATAGTTTTGAAACTATTTTTCAATTACAGAATAACCCAAACCCTCAAAACAAAACCCCAACCCTAAATAATTTGGATCCAGATCCCCCAGACTCTCCTTGTAATTCACACCTCTCAGGCTCTCGGTTTTTTTCAGCTGTCACCTTCCTTTCTGCCTGCACACTTTGCCAAATGCTGTCCAGGCCACCTCTGAGCAACACATTTCATATGGTTTCCTGTGGAACCTCTAGGCCGGGGTTTCTTCAAATCTGTGACACCCTTACTCTGCCATAACACCTGATGTGATGGTGCCAACAGTGATCTAAAAAATAGGAGTGAAACTCCTCATCACCACAGAGGCTGTGAGCCTTCTGCGAGCAGCATGTGAGTCTGCCTTTTAGTGACCACAGTCACTTTAGTGACTCCAAATGCTCTGGAGTCACCCGTGATCCCACACATACAGGACCCATCTCCATGTCTCCAGCTCCTCTCTGCCTGGAATTTTGATCAACTTATTGGCCCTGGGAGCTCACCAGATACTGGTGTGCTCACCGACCAGGCTGAAGTGCCACCCCAGGAGGTGGTAAGCACTCCCACATCCCCCTGGCTTGGAGGCTCTCGGCACACATCCAGAGTCCTGCCAAAATGTGCTGGTTTGTTCTCAGTGCTGCGAGATTAAACCCAGGCATGGCAGCCATCCCCTCACACGCAACATGTTGGCTCTTCCTTAAAATACGGTGTGTGGTAAATGCTGCAGATACAAACAAATCAATCCAAAGGCTGGAAGCATATTGGATGCCCTCAAGGGCAGATTGATCAAACACATAGAGCTGCATGAACAAATCTGCAATCTGCTGAAAGCAGGGATGTAAACAAGTCAGGGAACTGGTCAACTGCTAACACCAAATGAAAAGCAGAGAAACAAGGGTCAAAGGGATTTAACTAAGTTGAGAGGCCCAAATCCCACTGGACAGCTAGTAAAACAAATAATATTAGGGAGTTTTCTGGTACTAAGGACTGAAAATGTGTGAGGAGTACTTCTCACTGCTCATAATAATATATATGAAAAATGTTCTGTTAAAATAATAGTAATAAGAGTAAACCCACAGAAAATGACTGTACTTCAAGCAGCTTCCAATATGTTATTGTCTTATTCTAAAACTAAATAAATGCGAAGCCGCACATGTAGAGGAGCAATCTACTGCCTGAAATTGTTTTTTTACCTACAGTTATTGTAAGCAATATTGAAGGTTGAAAGACTAAAGATTCTGGGAGTCTAATCTAAACATTAGATTATGCCTCAGGATATTTCATTGCATTTCTCATCTCTCCCCTACAGAGTGAGTTTGTTTTGCTTGTTTATGTGGGTGTTCAACATCAACTGGAGGAGAAGACATTTTAAAAAAATAGGACAAATATAATAGAATTTGCTTCACACAAAACCTGTAAGAGCTTTGTTAATATTCCAGAATATCTGTGGGGATTTGAGAAGGCAAACAGATTGAAATAAGGTATTAAGATTAAAACAATAAAAAACAACAGATGGGACCTTGGATATAAATCAAACTCCATGCAATAAGAAAAATGCAAAATGCACTCCTGTCACATTTTATAAGGTACAGTCTTTAAGCAAAGTTGTCATAGAAATGACCTCCAGAGGCTTCAGCGCCTTACTGGCATTAAAATATCACATTTTTGACAAAGAAACTCTGTTCTCAATGCAACACTTACCTGTAGGCTTGGGAGATGCTCCCACTTCACATTCCTGGCTCACGTAATTATCTGGGAGAAGTACAAGGCTAATTTCACAGACGCCAGTGCTAAGTTCACCTACATGTGACATGTTTTTCCACACATACAGATCTTTTTTCTGAGCCTGTGTTCAATGTCAGCAGCAACACTAAGCAGTAACCTTGTGGTGAGTGTCCAGCTGCTGAAGGAGAGGGGCACCTGGAGCCCTGCTTGCTTGAACGATGGGAGCTGAAACTGTTCTCATGCTGGGATGAAGGAAGAGAAGTCGTTCACCACATTCTGCAATCTTTTTTTCAGTAGCACTGAGAGAAGTGGCCTAGTTCATTTAAATAAGAGACAGTATAATCTCCCCCAGGTATCCTACAAGATGCTGAATGATAATTTGCACATGATTCCTCCCCTTGAATAATGAAACTTTCCTTCCTTTTAAGAAGCAAGGAATTCATCGTTCAAAAACATAGCATTTTTAGCTCATATTTACAGAGTTTGCAAATATAATAGAGAGATTTTTCTGTATTTGTGTCGTGTATAGAGATGTAATGTGTTTCTGTATTTCCAGTCCCATGTTAGAAAAACATGTGCAAACTACAGAAGGAAATTCTTGATTTACAAATATTAAATACTGATTTCTCCTGCAAGTCACCAGCACAATTTCTGTACTGCGAGTACAATGGAATTAAATACTATAAAATATTTTCAATTGTTGACATTATAAATTCATTTGTACGTGACAATATTTCAATAATGTAGGTTTTATAACCATGTTGTAGGATGATAAACATCCTGTGTAAACGATGAATAGGTGTAAAACTACAGACACTTAAGAGAGCAGAGAATAGAGTTCACTCTTTCTGATTCAGGCCTACAATCTTGTTTTGCTTCTACTTATTCATATAACATTTAGAAAAGCTAAAGAGTTAGTGGAAGGCATGTTGGCATGGCTTATTCATGCACTGAGACGCAGTGACAAAATGATTTTTCTTCTCTCTCCACAGACACACACCAGATCTTTAGTTAAACTAATTAATTTGAGCAGAGTGTGTGATGAAGTGTGAGCATGTGATTCTCCAGTTTGGGAAAACACTTACTGGGAAGGAATGGATCAAGCAGAATTCTGAGTTCTCCCTTGCACTCAGCCATAGGTAGCAGGGGAGTTTTTTACTTGTTGGGTCACATCTGAACCAGATATCAATTTGTCTCTGTGGTACCATCCTGTCCTCATGCACTGCACCTCCCATTCAGCCTGACTGCCTCCAGGAGAGCCAGAGAGCATCACTGAGACAGAGGATGTCATCTTGGAGAGGAAGAAAGCAAAGGCGGTCAAAGCCCCAAGCCCCACTGCTGTTCACAGCCAAGTGCTCAGACAAGGTGTTAGGCTGATGCTGCTCAGCAGGAGCAGGCAGACACCTCCAGCAGTTGTGGCTGGCATGGCTAAGCTGGTGCTTCATCATGGTGAGCCTGGAGGGTGTCTCTTCTCCTTGAGGTCCACCCCGAGCTGCACGCTGGGCTGTCCCATCTCCCCTAAGCAGGGGCAGCTGCCTCGTGGCTGCACGCTGAGCAAGGGCTTGGCCTGCAAGAGCTGCTCTGAGCTCTGCCATACACCAGCATGGAGCCAGAGCTCTCCCAGCTGGCATCCCACCAGCGGCTCATCCTGAAACAACCCTGCCCTTCCTCCTGCTTCCCTCCTCACCTTCCCCAGCAGAGTCCAGTTCCTCTGGCTGCCTCCTGCACCCCAACCCAGGACAGGGGAAGGATTCCCAAGGCTGTTGTTGGTTTGCCACAGGAGAACCTGTGAGCCCTTCCTGTGGCTGGCTGCTGAGCTGGGGTTAACACAGTGCCCAAAGCAAGTCTTCCTGACACTGCTGCTTGCTTCTGCCTGGCTGCAAATACCTCTCGTGTCACTCACAGTCTCGATTCACAGCTTTTGTACCCTCCAAGGAACTTCTGCTTGTCTGTACCTTAAAAGCACATTTCCATCCCTCATGATCACAGGGTGAAGCTCAAACACATGATTTAGTTGCATTCTGGTTTTCCAGAAGCAAACAATAAATGAAGTTAGCCTGCTTGATAGTGTTTTTAAGCCAGCTGTTTCTGAGGCCTGATTCAGAATTGTTAGTGGTCCTGCAAGAAAATTCTTGGCATGGCAACAAAAATACAGGTTCCCAATAAAGTATTTCCACCTCAGCAAAAATCCATCCTGCAGGATGTTCTCTGGTTACCCATATGCACCTTGGCTGCACCAGCACAACTGACGTGTGCATCAGCAACGCTTGCCTCCTGGGCTAGTCAGACTTATACCCTGCTGCAGTGATTTGGGCCAGATCTGATTTTCTTACTAATCCAGAGACCTGGAGGTGCTAGAAGTTACTCTTTACAACACATCTGCAGGGATCAATTATTACCTTTCCTACAAAAGGAAGGGGGGAGGGGGACAAAGGGAAAGAAAGGGAAGGCGATGGAGAAAACAGGTACAATTTCATTATTACAGCAGACTGGCAAAACACCAGTCACTGCAAAACACACAGACTGTCAGGAACAAAACCAGGAATAGAGCACAAGCCAGCCTCTCTTCCCATGCACACAGTCCCATGTGCACAATAGTACCTTATGAAAACTGTATTTCTAGTCATGCTGATTAGGAAATCTGATAGCTTGTGGCATGAACTTCTCCTAAGCAAAGGCTGCAATAAGTGACAAGGGAAAGCAGACAGGCCTGTACCATTCCTAGGAGCTGCTTGCAGGCCTGTTCCAAGCAGTAGCACTGGTAAAACAAGCTGTACAACCTCTGCACCCTCTTTATCACAACGCCCTATACTATCCTTTCCTGTTAGCACTTGGCAAGAACAACAAAGAAATTGAGCCAAAGACAAATGCTGAGTTCTAGGATGTTGCTGATGCCTAAAACAAAGCTCTCTAGCCTCCTTTCATGCTTTCTCCTTCCTCAAATCCACCTGATGTACTTGAGGTTCTGCCCACTGGCTTTTGTCCATTATCTGCCCAAACCACCTGCCTGCTCTCTACTGACTGTATGTCCTAGTTCTCAAAAGGACATGATGGACCATGATAGAGAGTGCTGGAAAGCTCCTGTCCTGTGAATTGAAATGCACCTGGATCAGTTGTTTCCAACATTTCTTAATATTTGCATCCTTAACATTTTTCCAGTGCTCATGTGAGCCCCGTCTAGAAATGCCATTTGTTCAGACACTGCATAGTAAATACAGACTTGCTTTCCTTAATCACCTCCCACAGACCAGCTGTCCTCAGGCAGCCTTATTTGTTGTCTTTGTAAACGAGGCATCAGTGATCCCCAAAGCATGACTTCAGCTCAGATCACCATTTGTGGATTTCTCACAGACTTTCCCTGTGGTACTGAGAGCTGAAAGGAGATCCCCTGACATAAAAGCAAAATACCTAATTGTGCCATTTAAATTCCAGGAATCAAAACGTTTCAACTCTTCATTCATTGGATGGAGAATGACAATGTTTCAGGTTAACATGAAAAGCTGAATTTATGCAAATATTTTGGAATAGTTGACTTTTCCTGCCTGTGGAAAATTAACCTTCTTATCCAATAGAATGTGTTTTAGGTCACGGCAGTGAGCAGATGTCTATAATCTCCTGCACGTGGAGAATTTCCATAACATCAGAATTAGCAAGAATAGGGAAAAAAATCCTGAATGGAAACAAATGGAGGACTGACGTGGCTGTGTTCCACAAAGTACATTCTGCAGCTGCATCACTGCTCTGGAACAAAGGGGAATATAATTATTGTTGTTTTACTTTCATTTCCCATTAGCAAAACAAAAGCAAATAAAAATGGTTGTTATTTCTGCAGGGGAGAGCTGGCGGAGGTGTGTATGAGGTCACAAAGGGAAATTGTGAGACTTTCTTAAGCTCGAGTAGCTCATGCACTCCATGAAAAATCTATCAGTAAAATTCACCATTAACACTGTTCCTGCAGGGCTGAGTCAGGCTTCTCAGATGCCCTGAGGATAAGGCTCAGCCACACCTGCTGGGTAGGGCAGGACTTGGCTGCTCTTATTGTCAGCCAAGCCAAGAGTGAGAATTGCTTTTGGGGATGCATCTACTTTTGTCATGCTGGTCCCCACTCCCAGCATGCTTCCTGCTTGCAGGGAAAGCAAGGCCTGATATGATCCCTTCCTGTAGCCAAAGGTTGCTAGGTTCACTTGTGGGACTGAGATGATTTGCCATACAGGCAGATACTCAACCACACGCTACTTGCCTCAGTTTGTTGCTACCTCCTTATTTATGACAGCAAGGAATGAAGCTCCTTATTCTGTCTCCCTTCTTTCTTTTCATTTTGGAGTTAGTTCTTTGGCCAGAGACCTGCACCACTTACTTGCTCACAAAAATAATCATTATGGATAGAGAAAAATAAATTGGCAATAATTAAGGAGGAGAGGCAAAACCAACAAAGCAATGGAGCTGCAGGATGGATCCCACCAATGTGTGTACAGTGGAAAGCGTCAGTCAGCGCAAAGCCCCAGTGATTCCTAATGCACAGCACCACCTGGGAACAGGGCAGCGTGGGACCTGCTCATGCCAAAGGTGTCTGCAAGTCCTGTTCAGCCCTTATTTACCAAGTAATTCCTTATCCTCCAACCAATAAGCACAGCCACAAGGGGGGGTTTCCTTTTCCTCTCATTCCTGGAGCATGTTGCTACTCATGGCCAATAATTACGTGAAAAACCAAAAAGAGACCATGCATTTTGTCATTAATATGATCTTTAATAAATGGAATAATGCACCATTTTTACAGCAAGCCTTTTCTCTCAGGCCTAAAGAATAGCCTTTTAAATGTTCTTATCCAATGTCTCTGTATCAATACAATCTCTTTATTTAGGTTTATATATAACAAAGCAATTCTTACAAGTATTCATAGAAAACTCTGTAGTGGCTTTAACAATGTCAGCTTTCATAGTGGCATCCACAGATGATTAAAACAAAAAATTAGCTTTTTATTTCATACTCACACTGTTCCATGAAACACAACTTATACAGCATAGCAAGGGTATTGGGCAGCTTATACAAAAGAAATAACTGAAAGCAATTATTTATAAATTCATACATGATATTTCCTCAGTCGTTTGAGAGGAAAACCAAAAATACCCGTTAACAAAAGGGTTCTGATGAGACTCCATATTCTAGGATTTCTCCCCCTCTTCCCCCAGAAAAGCTCGCTCAGAAAGTAATGCTCTCTTTACAGTCTTTCATAAGGAAAATGGCAGTTTCACATCTTATTTCAGCTTTTACAGAAGACCAAACCCTAGAAATTAATTTTTGCCATGTTTATTTTCCTCTTATACTGCATTTGGAGGAGGAAATAATCAACAGCAATTGCAAAATATGATTCCAGCTTATATAAATGTGAATAGAGCACACTTTCCTCTAGAGACAAAAGGCAGACAAGAAACATATACATACAAACCGTTTTAAATACATTTCAACAGCGTGAAAGAGAGAGATGAATCACCGATCTGGAAATTCAAAAGCGACAAACGAGTCAGCTATAACTTAGACTTGCCTGTTTGTTCTTGTGACTTCTTACAAACAACAAAGACCAGAAACATTAACTGTTTTCTGAATAAACAAGACTGAAGTGTGATACTTCATGATACAGTTCTGAAGCACAAAAAAGAAAGTGAATCAAGTGCTCTAGAAATAAACCTCACATATATTTGCTGTCTTAAAAACAAGTGAATGGGCTACAAAAGTGGACTTCTGGGAGACCTTGGAACTAGGAAGTTATGAAGGCTAATTATTTCTGCTTTAAAATAGTTACTGGTGAGATGCTGTGCCTCTGATGGATACACTCCAGTGATACATCTGCAGAAGCCTGCAAGGACTGGGAAGAAATCCTTCCTTTCTGTGCCAGTCCCTGTGCTGTGGAAGCATGGTGTATGCATTGAAGTTAACCACCTGAACAACTCGAGAATTCAAACAATTGCTGATGATCAATAGGCTTTGAAAAATATCTGATGATTACACTGTGAATTAGCATAACTCCAACTAGTTCCTGCTTATTATGCACACGTGTATATTAACAGTGAAATAAACAGAAATGGCCATAGAAGTAATTTGTATTAGTAATGCACTGCTAACACAGACCTGCATGGAGCCCAGATCAACGTTAAAGGGGCCTTGGTGTAAATGAGGATTTATCTTGAACCCTTCCACTCCCACTCCCCCAGTGCAGTTCCACTTCTTGACTACAGCCACAGCTGCCCTGTGCCGACCCAGCCCGACAGCCTGAAACCCCCATCAGCAACACCCAGAAAGGCCCAGGAGCCAGGGCTGCCCCTGCAGTCCCACATTCCACATCAGCTTTCCTAAGGGCTAATCCCCCCCAGAAATGTTTAACACCACAGCCAGCAGAACTCACCCCTCCTCTGCCCACAATCAAAGGCAGACTCCTCTTTGATTCCAAGAGCACTGGGCTCAGCTGTGAGGCTTCCTGCTTGCAGGGAAAGTGTGAGGTGCCCGTTCCCTCAGAAACTCTGGTGCTGAACATAACATCCACCTGGATTTGCAGGAGCACCCACATCTGTTACTGCAGAAATGGAAGTTCTGCCTCCAAGTCTACTCAGTACAGAAGAAACCTCAAAATAAGAAATCTGATTTGCTACTCTTTCACATCAAGACTGAACCTACTTGAGGGGTGGGTGAGATCAAAAATGGATGTATTTTTATACTACCATTTCATATCACAATACAGAAGCCTAAAATGTAATTGGATTTAATGGACTAAAATACTATGTTTAAATGGCAACCACACACATAACTATCTACTACATAAAAAAGCCTTGTAAAAAATATGTGTTAAGTGTTTTGGGTTATTTTTTGATCTTTGAGAGAGGTATCTTAAATTCCTCAGCTTCAGATAAAGCTTGTCATGTGCATTCCCAGGTTTCTCTCTCTCTCTCTCACATAAGTCCATTCCACCCAACCAACCAGTGACAAGTCTGTCATGGGAGATCTTGAACTACTGGACTACATGTCACAGTCTGATCACAGCTTTACTGTGATGCATTAAAGACAATTTTAAAATGGCATATGAAAAAAATCCCCCTACATTTCTACAGTGGTACCATCTGATGATGCTGTAACTCACAGAATTTAATCCTGGAATTTACACACAACATACATATGCATCTAAATACATAAAGAGTTTACATAAAAATATATATATCTGGGTTCACTGCAATATGTATAGTTTTTTCACTGAAGAAAGGCTTGAGGTTGAACAAAAAATAGTAAGCACATTTTAAAAAGAAGGTTACTGTATTTACCTGTTAAAATAGGTACTGGGAGACCAGACAGAAAAGTTCAAATAATCCAAATTTATGCACAATACTAAGTTGTCCAGTCTATGATCCAACTTTCAAAGACTGATCAATCCAACTTCAACTTACTTTGATGAGCCGCTACAAATTTTCCAACTAGATATAAGGTCATTTATATGCTACTGTGCTTGGCAATTATTATTCTTAAGGCTTAATCCCAGCCTGTTTCAGCAATGGGACCAGCCATCGTTTTTATACAAGTAAAAATTACAGCATAATTAATTTTCACTGTATAGACTAAATAAGTGACTTTCAAAATTCTCCCTTATTAGGCTAGAAATGTCCACAATAACATTTCAATGGCTGAACGGCTATGAACTTTTGAGTATTTTTCATTGAAGAAAATTACAACCTGAACATAGACACAATAATGTTATATTAGTGGATGTTTTTTAACATTTAAAAAAGGAATACCATTAGAGCAAAATGCACTGAACACTGGAACTGTGGCATATACAATGTATACATATATATTTTTAAGTAAAAATTCATTACTATTAAGTTTAGGCCAATAGCTTATTCCATACAATTAAAGAACTTCCTTATTCTCCTCTCCAGGGAGGCAGGATTCTAGAGAAAGCTGACAGGTGGGAGGATACGTACTTTCTAAACATATTTATGAGGTGGGGGTTTTTTGTTGCTAATTTCCTCAAACTTGCCAGCATCTATCTTGCATTGTTTTGTGCCCAGTGCACTGAAAAAAATCAAAATGTGTTGCCTTTGAAAATTAGGTCATTTTCTGTATGAAAACAAGAGACAACCGAGTGGCACTAAGAAAGCAAAACAGGAACAGAAATGTTTCTGAAAATATTCTAATTAGGATACTGTCAGATGGTTTTCTTTTAAATTAGGAATCCCTTTACTTTAGCTGTGCAGTTTAAGTGCATCTTGCAGTTTCAAGAAAGGCCTTGGTAATATTAATTGTTTAGCATATGAAGCTATAAAGCATTACAAACAAATTCAGGGGAAGTGTTGCACATAATCTGACCCGTAAATAGCAATTTTAGAAGGAAATAGACCTGACTACGAAGCATGTCTGTTCAAATGGTTAGAATTCACATTCTAAAAACCGTGTTATGTTGGTATCTCTATTACAGGAAACAACAAGAGACAATGCATTAACCTAAGAAACTCTCCTGGCTTCTACTAGTAAGCCATTTTCTATAACCAGCAAGATCTTGGATTTTGTCTCATATAGACAAACATCAAAAATGTTTGCTCTATCATTTTACTTGAATTATCCATTACAAATTACCATAACAAATATTCTACTATTGCCTATTTGACAGTGGCAGAATTAACAGGTATTTACACTACCATTCTATTTTCATTTTGCTATATTTATCTTGTCTGCAATATACATGAGAAATTGACAGAAAATTATCAACTTTTATCATTGTCCTTTTCTTTTCTTTAAAACCAAAAAAACCAAAGCAAAATCATAACCCACAAGGAAATAAATCACATTTGTCTTCCTTGTTTATAGTACATTTATCAACTATCCCTGTGTTGGATTTGTAGAATTCTTTCTATTACATGTATTTTGTTTGGTTAAGGATGATTCCCTGTGGCATGAGATAAAATTCAGCATCATTTAATTTACGAAGAAAGTATTCTATAGAGATTGGACTATGTGCTGTGAGGGGGAAAAAAAGGGCATTACTAAATTAAACATTACAACCAAACTGCTAATCTAATTTCATTTAGCTGTGCAGAATTACAGTAGTATTTTGGTACCTACCTAAGAGTTTGCTTAGACTGAACTTTAAAAATTAATGGATTTTTCACTATTTAATCAGGTATTTTGTGACAAAGTACATTTTTCTATCATGTTACAAATTATATTTATCCATGGTAGATTGCACAGCCAATCTTGCTACTAATTATAACATTCCAAAGGCCCTCCAGCAAGTGATAGAAATAGACAAAGGGGGAAAAAAAAAGTACTGTTTAAGGATGTTGAAGGAAAACTGCAGAACAACACTTTCATCTGATATTAAAATGATTTTGATTGCATTGATCACAAAAAAGTTGGATTTCTTACAAAGGCCTGGCTTGCAAAGAAAGGCTAAAAGACTGGTGCAAATCTGTCTCAGCAGAAAGAAGCAGCAGAGAAGTGACTTTTCTCTCCCCAGAGTACTTTGAGTTAGGTAAGAGTCCTAAATACTCTTTTCAGCCCACATTCTGAAATGCTGATGGATGATACATGCAAGGCAAAGCAAAAGTCATTGGGAAAGGAGTGAAGAATCTTTAATACCATGATACGGTGCTCACCACAAAACAACACCGTGCACTCCAAATGGATAATCACAGGAGGCCAGAAGAGAACCAGTGAGCAATATGAACAGAATGCCAGAAATTCTCATTCAGGTCTTGAAACCCAGCTGAGCAACTGGCAGGTTTTCAACATCTGGGACGTGAGATTGCAGCAGATGGGAAGCCAGAGAGAGAGTGAATAAAAGTCAAACCAGAAGAAGGCTGCATTTTTTAAAAGGGGAGATATAACTGTATTATACAGGGGGAAAACATAATTATGCCTCAGAGACGAGGGGTACTATTTGAACTGGTACTTAAAGAGCATAGGGAGCTCAAAATGTGCCTCGTGGCTTGTATTTCTACAACTACACTTAATCAAAGTCTGGATTTATAGTGCTATCTCTTGGAGATATCTAAGAGAATCTAAGAAATGTTAAGAAGCATTACAAGAGAAAATCATAGCAATCAAGCACAAGCAAGGGATTTTAGGGAACAGCAAGAATCAGATGTAAGCAAGGCATGTATTAGGCTAGTTGTATCAACAGATAGAGAAGAACAGAACTGGCAGTTTACCTCAGTGGGAAAAAAATAGTAAAACAGCAAGGAAAAAAATGAGCTTAAAAGCAGAGAGCATCTGCTTCAGTCAGCTGAAAGGAGATAGTTCTTGCTTTGGATCACTATACGGTGTACGTCGTGTCCGTCTCTACAGCGACAGGCGAGGCAATTGTTTGCTGCCAGTATCCTGCCACAGGAGTCTGGCAGGCTGACTGAATTTATTTTCTTTCTTTGAACATCACCAGTTTTCAGATGAAGTGATAAATCTTCGCTTGTTAACAAAGACTGATGTGTTACATCTTTTTATATCTAAATAGTTTTTATTGAAGTGTTTTCAATCGGAAAGAATGTTTCTCAGGTGGAAGGCTATTTCTTAGGTGGAAGGAAGTCCTAACTAATAAGGAAATCCATTTCCTTTCAGTAGACAGTAAAACCAATCATTCCAAAAAAAGGAGAGGTTTACTTGAGATAGTGAAAAAACAATTTATCTCAATACATATTACATTCACATTCACTGACAGCTAAAATCAATGTGCATACAAACTGAAAGAAGGGACTAAGCAGAGAGGAAAAAAAATCCCCAACCCTCCCCCACAAACACCCATGAATTTTAAAAGCATGCAATAAATTTTAACAAGATGAATGAGGGCCTCTAAGAACTCTGAAGGGAGGACGAGTTTCAACTCAACTTGGCAACAACAATCAATTAGGATGCACCTACCTGCATAAGTAATCAGGCTGATTTTTACCCCATACTGTCTGTAAGGAGGTAAATCAGGAAAGACTTGTGACTCATCACAAAACTGTTTTGTGCCAAGTAAGATTCATGACTTTTTCTCTGTGTAAACAAAATACGTTCACAACCTATCTTCACTCAAGCTTTTAAGTATGACAGCTATTAATACTTCTGAATAAAATGTATTTTTCAATGTACATCATTAGTGATCTAAGTAAGGTTTTACATAAATACAGGGGGTGAAACTGCACACAAAATAAAATGGAAAAAATGGCTGACGTTGTTTCCTTACATTTGTTCAACATTTTGTTACTCAGAACTTCAGCGGCTGGCATCTACTATAAAGGAAACACATTTTGATTTGGAAGGATCAAAAGAAAGATACGGAGCTCAGATTTTTTTTTTCCTTTGTTCCTCTTTCAAAGCCCTTTCAAGTTGGGGAAAATTCATGCATTGTCACCTCTGAGCACAATGTGATATTGGCAGCTGCTTCAAGCTGGCTACGATGTGCAAAGTTCACTGTCATGACCGGCTGACTGCTCAACTGTCAAGGAAAAATTAACAAATACAAAAATGGGAACATGTGGCAGTTTTAGAAACACACTTTTCAATAAAGCCTACTGTGAACTATAGACTATTGCACATTTCAACATGACACAAGGAAAATAGGGGATTCAAAAGAGAATACACTTTGTAACATAGAAATATACAGACTAGCTTGTGCACAGAAATCAAAACATGGTTACAAGACACCACTGCAGTCAAACCTGTCTTATAGTCTGTTTATGATCTTAGTGACCTTAAGAAACTGGTCCAAACTGATTATCAGCAATACTTTTTTTTGTTACTTTTTTTTAAAAAAATATTTTGAGACCACATCTTTGATACACATATATATATTCCGTGGTCAAAACAGACAGACTTAACTTTAGCGATACTAAATAAAAGTGCAAAAACGTTCAAAAAATAAAACAAAATAAAAAAATATGGAAGCATAAGCTAAAAATTTTCTGCATAGCTGAAATCTATTTAAAGCGAGTCCTTGGTAGGGGTTGCTGACAGGAGGAGAAAGCAGTTTTTTAAAATGTCTTCTGCATGTTTGTTTCAAATAATGCAAAAAAAAAGGTCATTTGTCGGCTTTTGAAGTATTTCACAGGCAGTTCACCCCTGCGTCCTTAGAGACCATGGTGGTGGCAGTGCCCCCCTCTGCAAGGTACACAGCAGTGCTGGATTTGGGGGGCACTGCCTGGTCACTGCCATTGTTGTTGACCTCGCAGTGCAGCGGCTCCGTGGAGATGACCCACGTTGATGGACGCCACCGCTTGAGAGAGTACGGAGTTTTCACACGTTTCTTGATCTTCTCTCCTGAGCCTGATTTGCCATCCTGTGAGGAGTCACCCACTGAAGGAAAAAAGAAACCAAACCAAAACAAAAAAACAGAATAGAAAACAGTATTATGAGGAAGGTAAGATTAGACTGGAGTCCAGGGTTGTTACTTATGTGAAACAGAACAAAAGAACAAAATCTTTAAACACAGAAGCAACTGTGTGGCAGAGGCATGACAGGTGTATCAACTACAACAGCTGCCACTAAAACAAAGGGTTAGATTCTGTTCTCTCTCAGAAATTACTTCAGTGAAGTAATTTGTGTTACCTGGAATGCACATTGGCATCAAACAGAAGAATCAGCATTTGACATTTGAGGGGCTTTTGCAATCATAGTATCTTACATTACCTGTAATGGGAGGTACAAAAAAAATGTTGCTACTACAGGACAGCAAAGGCTAAAATTTAAATAGTGCAATTAAACTTTAGGTCCCCTAATCCTACTCCACCTGGCAAAGCATTTCACCTGAAGAGAAAATGGTCCATTCTCTGTTAAGATCTTAAGTCAGGATTTGGATTGCTGGGTTGCAAAACTGGCAAAATCAACTTTAATAATGATAAAACTTCAGCAGTAGAAATAAGATTGGTAAAGAAACTTTACACAACCCTTTCTTTTAACTTCAATGAAAGAAAGTCACTGTGATAATCTTTTTCCTTTGTCTCGGTAAGATTTAAACTCATATCAACATGTTAAAAATTAGGGTTTCCTACTTATAAGGAAGGCTTAAACATTCCATTGCTGAACATTCAACTACATTTCTTGAAAGATATGTTCTGGTTTGGTTTTAAACCTTTTATTTCCAAAGATGCCTCGCACCCCAGTCTATTCCACCAGTATCACAGCATCTTTCTAAATAAGCACAGTCAAGAGATTTGCAGGCACCTTTCAAGACTACAGTGACTTCTGGAAATATATTTTCTTCAAAATGCACACCAGGAGGTTTTTCCAATAGCTCAAACAGGCTCAAATGCAGAGGATGTACCTAATTTAACTATATAACTACATGATTACATTCTTATGGTAAAAAGGAGAGCCCTGTTGTAACCTGTTAGACCTCTGGCCATAAAACTCTTAAGGAAGTTATTCTGAAATAGACTATTAAAATCAATTCCTTCTCAATTTACTTGAATTAATTTTTATGTTCATGGTAAACTGATGAAGAATTGCTCTAATTGTTGGAGCTAGGACAGCAAAATAGAAAATGCTTGACCCTCCATTTAGGCTGGGCTAATACAGTAAAATCAGTTGCTTTAAAATCATGAAGCATATAAATAGTTATTATAAAAAATTATTTTAATCAATGAGTCTTAGAGACAGCAACTCTTGAAGAGTATGAGGAAAAGTAAGGAAAAGAAGGTAAAATGTGCCCCTGCAGAAAAAAACTGGACCATTTTTCAAAATGCTTTGCAGCTACCAAAGGTAGGAGCCTTGCAATGAATAATGAAAGTTAACCTAGAGTCAGAGTAGATGGGTTAGAAAGAGACAGATTTATTCTGTATATGTGGAAGGACGATAGTGATCTAATATACTGGAAATGTTGGAGACAGGACTTTATCAAAAAGACTGAAATCGTGCTGAGAGAAATGAAGTTTATATGAGATTTAATAAGTGTGCTTTGAGGAGAGACAGGAGAGGTGGAAGTAATTTCTATTCAAGCAGATATAGGCAGTTATTAGGTAGAAAAGTGTCAGTGAAACTGTCCTGCAGGCACTTACACTGCATACTACTGCTATCCAAACTACTTGTGGCTGACAGATCCAGCGAATTAGGCCTCTGTGCTCTTCTAGTCTGGGTCTGCCCAGGATTTCTTGCTACATTCTGGATACTGGCTGCAGCTGTGTCTGGACACGGATTGCTGTTGTTGTTGTTGACGTTTGTTCGGCCATTATCCAGTGGTCGCTCCCTCCTGTCCACCAGGCGGTCCAGAACACCTTCATCGTGGCCCACCTGCTGCTCCCGCCTCAACAAGGGTTCATGCTCATCGGGACTGGAATTGATATTCAGCCGACTGTCCTCCCCACTGAACTGGTTCTGAAGCATTTCCTGGGCCCTCTGTGCTACCGAGCTGCTGGGCTGGCCAGAGGCCACTGTGCCATTGGCATATTGGGTTGTGCCAGCGTGAGAGTTTATGCCGTGGCTCCTCCCAGCCACTCCATTCATGGTCACTGTCACGACATGAGGTTCTGCAGCATTGATAGTGTTCATCTTGGCAACGCCTGTTTCCACTTGCTTCAAGTTTGATTTGTGCTTGCCACCAAATTTTAACCGTGGCTCCTTTGTTGAATTTTTGGTGTTTAGAGGGAGGCTAGTAGGCCTCTTCGGAAGGTTCTGTTGCTTGGGTAGAGGATAGACCTGAGCAGATGGGACATCCGGAATCAAACACGCTTGACCATTGCCAGCTTGTGTGAAGTCCTGTTGTCCTGTCACCTCTACTGCAAGTTTTATCAGTGGATAAAGCAAGCTGGAACTAGTGCTGCTGAGTGGATCTGGCCCACTAAACTGCTTAAGTGAATGTTCCATCAGATTCTCATCAGAGCTTTCTTTCAGGTTCTTATCCACTTCTTTTGGATCCAATTTATTTGTCTCCAAGTCCTCCTCTGTTAGCTGCAGACAAACAGGGGTGGGCCCACCTGGCTGCATGACATTTGTTGTATGTAAGTTTGTTTCATCCGAGTAAGGCATTTCGGATATGGTGGTCATGCCAGTGCTAGGAGTGAGGCCAGTTGTATTGGTGGTGGACAAACTGGTGACACTTGTCTCAGGACTAGGGATGCGAGCTTGGGCTTGCTGCCGCTCGTAGTTAATGGAATTTCTATTCTTTTCCCCTGAAGTCAATGGTGTAGTGGACATTGAATGTTCAGAAGAAATGTTCTTCACTATGCTGTCAGGGTGGTGGATTGAATCTTCAATGTAGGAAGAAGAAGAATAATCTGGATATGGCCTTATCTTTGATACACGTCTATGATGCGACAGATTCCTTTAAGAAAAAATAAGTGATATTAAGATCATATATGTAAAAATCACCTCATACTACAAAGTCTCTCATTTAAGTGAGCTGAGTGTCTTTGCTTCTTTTTATGCATAAACTAAGGATAGATACAGATACAAACTGAGGCATTTCAACAATGCCCTTGAAAAGTCCTGGGGAGACAAAAATTGGTTTTACTAGGGCAAAATTTCATCATGGATGTTATTTCTTAAGTGAACAGTAATTTTCTTCTCTTTGTCCAATACGCAGTGTGTCCAGTTGACTGCTAAGGTACTCTAGATGCACAGAAGTGACTCTGGAGAAGGTCAACAAAAACCCAACAGACAAGATCAAGAAAGAGATGCTGGGAGAATGTCACCAGGTCCTAAGCCATGAAAACTCTACTATTTTAACGATTTAGCTATTCTATGATTTGAACGTAATTTTTTTCATGACAATAAACACTGTCATATAGAGCAACATTACTCTTCTCTCAAATCCAGATTTCTAGAGTATACTACTAAGCACTAAAGTCAGTTCTGCAAATTCTCATTCCCTCTGGATCATATATAAGCAGAGAACATGCAGCACTTCTCCTGCTGAAGTCAGCATAAAAATGACTTAAACAATGGCTCTGCAGCTCGCTAACTGAAAAACTACAGGTTTGAGACTTGGTAATTTCCTGAACTCATACTGACTGCAAAATCACAGTTTTTAGCAGAACACTTTAAACAGAAGTTTTATGCATCATTTAGCAAGTGTACTTAAAGACAGTTCACTTCGTCACTTCATATCATGGCAAGCCTGCTGAGACAGCTTGCCTAAACTCAGTTTAAATGGCCCCTCTGTGAGAAATACAGCTGTTTACATAAAAGGTGCCTGAATTCTGGGGACACACAGGAGATTTTAAGAACACAAGCAATTGGAATCATGTCACACAATATCCATATGCAGACTAAGTCATGTAACACACCCCACTTCATGGGTGCAGCAACGTGTAGCTTCTGTCCAGGAGTAAGCTGAGCACTGCATTGGGTATTTGCTGCTGACTAAACCCAAATGTGTTCTCTTACCTCTCATTTTGCATGGCAGTTGACATAGGGTTGACTGTTGGACTAACTGATTTATTTCTCTCCCAGATCATCATGAGTTCTGCCATTCTCTCCTCAGCACACTGTGCTGTTAGTCGAGCTTCTGCATCTTGATCCCAACAGTCTTCAATTGTTTCTTTAAGTGACCTCACAGCCTGCCAAGAGACAAAACCCCTTTATCTTAAGTTATTTTAACTTTATGCTTCTAAATTACTGTTTTATGGCAGCATTCTGCATGAACGAAAACAGTCACAAGCTGGTGAGAGACACAGAAGATACACAATTTCAGTCAAAGCTAATTTAACCTAATAATAGCAATATGCAAGTCTAATATTATCATACCTCACACACACACATCAACTGGGAAGACAATTACTCAGGAAAAGCTACATTTACCAATGTCCATACAACCTTCAGCCAGCCCTCTGGCGCAGGCCTGCTAAGCTCACTCTCCTTGCTTTATGAGAGCTGTGTACTAAGGATTGCTGATATTTTGGAAATGCTGCCATGGTTATCCTCACAGTTCTGCTAATGATCACTGCCTTGCTCCCAATGCACTATATGCAAATAACACCATGCTCACTTCATCATTCTTTGCTTCCTCTGTACACCACAGTGAAATGTCTCATAAGTATCAACAAGTTTTTATGCACCATGGGAGGAGATTTTTGTTGCACTTGTTTTACAGGTGGAGAAACAGAAACACACACATGTTCCTGGCATCACAGTGTGGGATGAACTGTACAGTCAGGATCAGAGCTCAAGACCTCCAAAACGTGCTGCCATATGTTCAGGGAACCGGAGAGGAAAAAACTGAAATTAAGAACACTGAACACTTCTGCTTCCACTTCATCTGGAGTACAAAAGCCAGGCAGACACTTATGGGCCCCTGCTGCCAGTCTATGTCCCATGGAGAGGATGTGGTTTGCCAGAACAGCTCACATCTACAGACCAGCTTCAACCTGTCCAGCACCGAGGACTGTGCATAATCCCAGCAGGCACTAAGGGTCCTGCTGACTGCCTCTGTGCCAGAACTGCCTTGTGTCCTTCTGGCACTGGAAGCCAGGACTAGCTCTGAGTATGAGCCAAGAGCTCCTCACCCATGGAGCGGGCTCCTGGCATCGCGTGCGTTTGGCAACCACTGCTGCTTGGCGATGCAGCTCTGGCTGCACAGGTGGGGACGAGCTCCCCCACAAGCAAACCTTTCGTGTCCCTTCCCACAGCAGATCACAGAGGGGATAAGCCAATACCCTCCCCTTAGCTGAGGGACACGAGTCTAAAAGAACCCTCAGGGATAAGGACAAGATAAGGTACTGGATCCATTTTCTCTCCCACAATAAAATGCCTTCATTCAGCTTTTAGGATTTGATTTTATCGCAATTTAGACTAAGTATCTAAATCAGTGGACACCCTAATATTCTGCCTTGCCTCTTTGTAAGACTCTCTCCTACAGGTTTCACCAGCAGCAAATTCAAGCAGTGTTTCATTTAATACTGTCTTGTCCTCTAGCAGATCCTTTCCTTTTGTGTGGAAGGAACACAATAATGACTGTAGAGACAGTTAGCAAAACCGAAGTTCTTGAGCTTCACGTTTACCACAATTATGTGCTTTCTATTAATTTCAGGTTTAAAGACAACTATAATAAAATGCACTACTTACAAGTACTAGCATTCGCTACAAAGATAGAAGGGACCGGAAATCCGCATTATTCTATTATTCTCTTAATATCCTTCAGCACTGACCTCTAAGACAAGCATGGACCCCACTTTAGCAAGTGAGACAAGAATACTGTAACATCTCAACACAGTTTATAGCCCTTGAATTATTTTATGTACATCCTCTGCTCAGGTTGTTACTCTATACTGCGAAAAACAATACTGCTAGTCAAGGTCTGTAATACAACACAGATGGATCCAGAAGCAGATTGAGACTGCAGAGGTAACCACAAATTCAGGATTCCACATCTTTTGAGTGCCTTAATTATGTGATCTAAAAAATAAAACACTTTTTAATTTGCATTCCTCAAATGAAACAGACAAATGCATTTCTTTAATAGATGAATTTGCATGTAGGTGTTATAATCCATGCAGCAGAGCTTTAAATAATGGAAAAAAGTCTCTTATCCCATGCTTTTGACAGAGGAGGTTAGGACCTTGGTCCAGAGTGAGGTTATCTGGAGCTTAGTTTTCTACACTATCTGCCCTAGAGTGCTCATTCAGATGTTATCCTAGACTGGCATAGGGTGGAGGAAGTTGTCTGATACCTACTTTTCTCTTAAAGCAATGGTGTAGATCAATCCTTAGAGCTGGAGTTATCATAACCGTTTTGATTATTCAGAAAAAAATTAGTAACAACACAAAGAATGTATGAGGCAGTCAAAATGTGGGGATCACCTAATAATGTTGGGAGTCTATCAGCTTGTTAGAACATCATTAACATTTAAAATGGTAGTCTGCAAAATACAACAACTCTTCTTGAGCTATTTTAGTTTTAAGTGTCTTCAGAAACAGCTGTCAAGCTTGGTTCTTCCCACACTGCATTTGCCAGCGTGGCTATAGTTAAAGCAGCTGTTGTTTGATTTCCTACATACTTTGGGCACTGATTCCATTTCTTACCTCCTTCCCCGCTTTGCCCCCAAGACTGGCTGGCCAAGACTGTGTAAAAGAAGAACCTCTCTTCAAAGCTCTCAGCTCAGTAACAACAAGTTTTACTGCAGTATACCACTGCAGGCTATGCTCCTCTCTGAAAGCAGGTTCCTACATATTTACAAGTACCAGCACAGGTGAGGCCTTGGGCTCCTCCTTGTCTGCACAGTAGATACAAACTTATCAACCACCAGAGTCTCTGAAGATTGAAGGGCATAATTTCAATAAGGGAATAACTGGAATTATCTTCCGAAATAACAGTCAAATATGCCATTTTCATACTTGCAATTCAGCTATATTACCTAAAGCAAGTTACCATTTATCAGGTGGAACCCAGTAACCGTTTGCATTTCACATTGCTTGTAATAAAAGACAAACAGACCCCCCTCTAAGCCCAGGGGATTTGCATTACCTGACCTATGCTGCAGATGAAAGCAAGCACAGACTCTCACCAAAGTTCAGCTGACTTGCCTTAACTTGCTGGCCTGCAGGGGCAAGGCTCTAAGCCATAGTTACTCTAATCCAAAACAACAAACAGTATTATGATGTTTATAGTCTTGAAAATAAAAATTGAAGATCAAACGAAGCCATATAAAATCTTTTAATGTAGTTAGAGTGAAATGATTGCTAGAAGCTTTAGCCTCTGCAAATTCTGAGGACTACACAAGTTAAAAAAAGTTTATTACAATGTTTACCAATTTTAGTTTTGGAAGAGTGTATTGACATTTTTGCCAGCTATTTTAGGGTTTTATTAGTTTACAAGATGTCAAAAGGAAAAGAAAGCCTTCATGTTTCTTATTCAGCACACAGAGAACACATGGGCATTCCATGCACAATACTACAAAAATAGTGTCTAAAAATTAATGTAACAGGTTATCTTTGGTATGCATCCAACAACAACAATAGTATTTTTCTTTAAAAGAAATCTAGTTTTCATGTCAATAACTTTTAAAAACTGGATTAAATATTTAAGAAGTCAAGGTAGAAACAGCTCCTAGTCTTTAAATACTAACCAACAGGAAAAAAACCCCCAAAACCTGAAAAATTGCTTTTAAGAAATGAGTACACCCTAAGCCGGTTAAATCACTGTTTCTTTGGAAATATTCTCTCACCAGGCTGTTCTCCTTCCATGCTTCTGGAAATTTTGGTCTTTGCTTCTCTCTAGACACCAAGACTTGCATATCTTCAAAAGTGGGATGGTTTCCGACTTCAGTCTGGAAAGCCATCTGGTACTCTGGCACAGATTCCCCTGTTAGCAAAAGAAAGAAAGGGGGAAAAATATCAATCACAGATCAAAAGGCAGAGCAAAAGCTTTCAGTTGATGAAAGGCATTACTACTTCCTTTTGTTTTATTTTACAGATATGGAGGGTTTCCCTGAATTTTCAAAGTCACTATCATAAGTAAAAGTACGACTGACTAAAGGCTAAATTAAGTCATAGTATTTTTTCATGAGGCAAGGCTGAAAGACACTTCAGGCACTTTTACCACTTCTAAGAACTGGAAGCACTGCCTTTGCCATCAGCCTAACTCTCAGTGTTTTTAAACTCTGGACAGTAATACTAATAATAATGCTCAAATGGCACTTAGCACAAGGCCTGCAAAGCACCTGAACAGGTAATTTCAAGCCTTTCAGCAGTAACCATGCCTCACCCTCAGATGCACCGTCCTGACAAGCACCACCTCGAACACTAGATGGCACCGACTTAATGGCGAGAAGCAATTGAGAAAACTACTTCCCTTCTTCACTTTGAAAAGCTCGGGCTCGGGAGCAGCTTTGATTGCTGGTGCCACTTCCTACTATTATGGTTTTCTCCAGTTCTTTTAGTTACCTGGGAAGAGATCTGTACATCTCATGAAAATCTCCCAGTAGATAAGGCCCAGTGCATACATATCTACTTGTTTCAAAGCAGATTCACAGTCCCTCAAGTTCACTGCTCCTTCAAGCACTTCTGGGGCCATATAGCGGATCGTACCGACCTGGGAAAACAAAATCAAAGCTTCACATTAGGAAGTAATTCCCAAATTCAATTTATTTTTTTTCATACCCTATTCTGCTTGGTATTTTCAACATTTAAGGAAAACACAGCTTGCTCCTAATCAATGTCCTCCGCTTCTAGACTCTCACCAGTCTAGTCATAACAAAACACTTCCCCTACTCTGCCACTTCTTTTGTATGTACCAAAACAAAATTATTTTGTCCCTTACTTAATGTTTTCATATGAACTATGATATGGTAGAAACTTCTAGTATAGAAACTATACAGAAACTTCTACTATAGAAATTTTCTTTTTCCTGAAATGACTCTGTTAAACACCAAGGTACGTGTCATAATAGAAGAGGATCCTTCTGAATAGGAAACTTGTTCCCTATTCCTGGACTGTCAGCAAGGCTCCACCCTACATATTC
Organism: Dasyornis broadbenti; assembly: GCA_013397935.1. Classification (NCBI taxonomy): domain Eukaryota; kingdom Metazoa; phylum Chordata; class Aves; order Passeriformes; family Dasyornithidae; genus Dasyornis; species Dasyornis broadbenti. The sequence goes on from VZRN01005202.1 coordinate 2,782,482, forward strand.
CACAGTCAAAGGTTATTAACAGTCTTGGAAGATACCTATTAATTTTCACTAGGACATGTGTTAGATTAGAGCACTTACTCATCAGTACTTGTAGGACAGTGTTTTGTCAAAGGACTACTCCATATCCCTGCATTTTAACCAGCAGTTTCCCTGTTTCTTTGTTCAGTATGGGGAGATCTAGAAAGACCTCTTCTGCACTAAGTATTTTCAAGTGCTTTCTAAGGGAGGGTGATTAGCACTGTGAAACATGTTCTTTGAATGACATGAAGTTTTTCTGTAAAAGCACAGACAATAACTACACTGAAACATTAGGGACTCTTGGTTTAAAACATTCTCACTGTATTTCAGTAGCCTGTATTAGATGTCAGGTAGAAGATGTAGAATGTGGTATGTCACCATTTCAGAAAAATTAACACCAAAACCACCAAAAAATGTGAGGTCTTCAGTTAGTACTTGCAGTAGACTGAAGGGATATGTACCACATTATCACAGAGAACATGGCAACCAAACCTACCTTGTATCTTTTTATCTCACACAGAAACTTCAGTCTGCCAATCTATTGCCTTTCAAAATGGCAGGTTGGTGTTGAGTATTTTGAGAATAAAACCAGTTTCTTCCTATGGAGGCTTCAGCCCTTTCTCACCCACACTGCAGCCATTCCCCATTACAGAAATCGTGCCACCTAAACATTCATACCACCATTTCTACTTACCTCACTAATGGCTGCATTGTCCTCCTCACCTGGTCGTACCAGCCTGTTTCCAGTTAACTTCATGGAGAGTCCAAAATCACTGATTACACATGTTCCATCATTCTTTACCAGTACATTGCGGCTGTTCAAGTCACGATGGGATATTGCAGGTTTGTAATGGTCTATTTGGACACATGAAAGAGCTCGTTACTATTTGAGTAATTCTACTGTCTGGCAAAAAGAGAGAACCTCATTATGTCTGCCCAGCTATTATAAACAGAGAATCAGCTTATTTTTCAGAAAGCCAACATTTTTGCTTCTTTACAAGGAGCTCCAGAGTAAGCTATCCAGAGAAAACTGACTGGCATTCTGAGTTGCACTGTATCTATACAATATATTGCGCTACTGCTACATACAGATCTGATGTCTGCCAATAGTCTTCTTCCCAAGGGATATTTCAGCATGATTTTGGCAGTGGAGACATTGTGTACTTAAACACAGACCTGCTGCAACAGCCCTAACAGCCATTCCAAATAATCTCTGTCATTTCCACACTCCTGTGTCAAATACAGCACCAATTATTTATGTTACGATTGGAATTACCATTGGCACCTATTCAAAAGATGTGCAGATAATATTATTCCAGACAATCTAAACATGTTCATCTTGCAAGGGATCTGGTCTTTTCCAAAGAATAATCTCAGTTGTTCCTAGTTTTTAATTATTTTGTTAGCAATGCAGTATAGAACTCATTTCACTGGGGAATTTATTCCACTCCCTGAGTTCCCTCCTAGCATTCACAGACTATGGTTGATGTGTACTCCTTTATGATAGAAGGCTTACACATTTTCTGGCTGCTAATGGACACACCTGTCTGCAGATTTCAAAATGATGAAGTTAAGATGAGAGCTGCAGTTTCAATGGCACATAGGAATACTGATTTGGGTATTTTCAGCCCTTTTAATAGCATCTTTCGTTGTCATTCTTTGCTAGTGCTGATCCTTAACATTTGAGATATATAGTCTGAAATTTTAATCCATTAGCACCTTAATGTAGATATAATGAAACCAGCCTTTTATTTACTGCCAAAAATCTAACACTTCAGTGCTTGGCCTCATTCTGCAGCCTGATACATCACAGATCTCAGAATATCTACTTATAGTACTTCAGCTGCTGAAATACTGGCTGAAGCATGCACACAGAGATATAAAGATACAAATCAATATGTTGTCACAGCCAGTACTCTAATAAAGTACCAAAAGTCCAGCAGTATTGTTAGTACGTAGCAAAGGCAAGGCCCAAACCCTCAGACAAAAAAGCAGAGACATGATAAATAAAACTACAGTGGAGTTAGAAGATTTAATTATAAAATATACAGTTCACACACAAATTAAAAAATGCTTTGGTGATCTGTTTCTGAATTGCAAAAACAGATAAAACACCTTGACTGTTTGCCCTCGCTAGAGAGCCAGACAGTGCTTCAGGTCTTCAGTAATCTGTTGCCATGATACAGCAGCACTGCACAACTCTGCCTCCTCCTCCTGCCTCTCTTCAGGTCTCTCCCAGCTCATACTCCATGTTTTCACACAAGGGTCACAGAGAGAGTCCGCAACACAGGGTTGTTTAGAAGGAAGGAACATCTCAGAAGTTCTGAGCAATCTCTATTTGCATTCATAATTTCCTACTCATAAGTACTGTCACAGAAGGAAAAAAAAAAGGCTGGAATCTACTACCTGATAGAAACAAGAATATATTGGAGATCTTGGCATCCCTTCCTGGCCTTACCTCCTCGAGGCAGCTCCGTGTGCAGGTATGCCAAGCCCCGAGTTATGGAGTGTGCCAAACGACAAGAGCTCACCCAGTCACTTGTGTGGAGACTCAAATATTTGCACAAAGAACCCTAAAAAGAATCCCCCCAAAAAAGACAAAACAGAAAACATGGATTAAAATCATTGTCCAGTAGAATAACTCAAAATCTTTTGGAGACTCAGTTTTATTCACTGCTTCTAAAAGGTATAAACCTGCACCTGGCTTAGGTGTTTACCCACATGTTCTAAAACACAAGATTGGACCAAAGTTTCATCAAATTCCAGTGCTGCCATTTCCTTTCTCTAAAGTGGAATCAAAATTTTATCACAGAATAACTGGGATTGCCTCTAGAAAAAATGATATTAATTATAAAAGTCTTGTTGCAGAACAGAATAAAGGTAACTCTAGACATGACAGCCTGGGTTTCTAAAAAGTGGTCCTTAGCACTTACAGAATACTTAACATCTCTCACTGGCCTTGCTACAATCTATTTATGTATCACAGCAAAAACACCCCAAAGAGAATTCCAAATAGGAGCGAGACCACATGCACTGAAGAAACATTGAAAAAAAGAATGTCATGTACCCCTTTTCTTGAAAGAGAAATTACATATGTAAAATGGGGGATATTCTAATAATTTGTCATGAAATCTCTAAGAAAACCAGAAGGAAGTGTGTCAATTATGATATTAAGATATTCTAGAAACTGAGACTGCTATCAAAAACAAGAGTCAGACCCTGCAAACTGTGACTACCTTTGATGCACAGTCCCCAGTGACAACATACTTAGTTTAAACAAACTAAATCCTCAAGCATGAAGAACAAGTCATCTGGCCAACTCTGCATGCTTATTATATTTTTAGAACTACAAACTACCCTGGTTTTGCCTATTTAAGTCTGCAATCTTAAAGATGCACCAACGTATAACATCTTATCAGATGCAAATAAATATATATCATTCCAAAAAAAGTTCTGTAACGTTGGGTTAATAAAAATTTGGTATGAGTCCCTTTGGAGTTGATACTCAGGTATGTTATGCATGCACAATTCAGATGGAGGCACACGGATACCAGAATTTAAAATGACCAAAGTATTAGACATTTTTTTAATCCAGTGCTAAGACTACAACCAAGTTCTTGACAGTCCTTAATAGAATCGTGAAAGTCTTACACCTTTTCAGACTTAAGTCTGTGCAGAACAAAGAACCCCAACTAGATGATGTCCTCAGTGAAAACACAGACCAAATGTCACTCATGCAAGTTTACACAAGTATTTTTTTCATTGTTTAAAATACTGTTATATGAACTTCAAAGAGATTCTGTAATACATACAAAAAAGCTGTGAATCCACGTAGAAATGACGAATGCACCTAGGAATAAAGGAATTTCACATTTTTCCTTATTGTTCACAGCTCTTTAAGAAATACACTCTTATTAGCCTCCCCATGTCATCAACTTGCATTTTCTTCTTGGCTTAGTGGGTTGAGAATCCAGCCCATTTTAATGGAGGCCACAAGACTGTTGTCATAATGTGACTGGGAAATACTCACTGTATAAAGATCTTAAACCAGCTTCAAGATCTCTCTGCTGCAGAGCCTGCCCACCACCAGATTTTTTTAAACTAGCTGAAGGCTGTGATTTTATGCTTTTAGTGAAGTTCAATAGAAATGATAACCAGGAGAAGTTTTAGTCAAGATGTAGAGAGAGATATATTTGTAATTAAGACTATCTTGTCAGAGTCACAACTTACATGTGAAATTGGGGATATTTGTTCTGATTATAGCTTTTGATAAACCTGATGTTTTTAACAATCAGAGATTTTATTCATGTTTTAGAATAATTTTTCCATTGTTCTAAAGGGACATGAATGTCTGACTACAGTGGCGATAATTCTGTGGCTATTATGTATTTCCTATGTCATCCCTCACAACTTAATCCCTTACTGACCTCCTACACCTCAGAGTCTCATCAGAACAGCACTGTTGACTGATAAATATATACATATCATTCCCCTCACTTGCCTATTTCCTTCAGTCTGAAGGCATGTTTGGATAATAACACAACCTAGGTCAAACCTACCTGTCTTGCTTTCACCAAGGTAACACCAAGAACAATTTTCTGTGTAAAAACGGCCTGTTTCGTGTGTTCTTATTCCCAAGAAGGATATTTTGAGGGAAAATGATGTTTTGGATGGGGAATATTTCACCTGCGCATCTTGTATTGGTTAGTCCTTATTGAAATCAGATTTATGGCTCCAGTTTGAACACTGCAATTCCCTTCTAGCAGGGCTGCCACAGCAGGCTTTCTTCGCTGCTTTTAACTCCACATACAGCAGAACATCTGCTCACTGAATTACATATCACACTGTGCATTAATTACACCTGCTGTGCACTTTTTCCAATGACTTCCAAACAACCAGTGGATTGATTTTAGACTAATCTTGCTGTGCTTAATACCACATTGGGAAAGAATCTGGTAATATGATGTCATAAGCTTCATCTGTACATTTAATCAGGTCATTAACAGATCCTGTTTACATAAGCAACAAGACACGATTTTCAATCAAATTACATTTCAGCTGAAAATCCTTTTATTCAAGAAAACAGCAAAAGCAGATCACCTGTGAAGACAGTCATGCTATGCCCTCCCAGAAGAAGAAAACTCACTTGATTTTACTTAATTATGTCTAAATATGCCACTTTTGCCAGAGTCACACGCTCTGCCATTGTCCATCTGGTATGGGCACAACTGACCTTTTTCATGGTCACTTCTAGTTTCTGCAATCTCTTCTTAGATGTCTGTTTCTTACAAGCTGACATGATCAAGTGTGTTCTCACTTCAAAGTTTCAGTTAAAATACTTTTTATATATTTGTGCTATGTTGCCTTAAGTTTGTATATAGTGTATGTATGTGTACATACATATCTGTGTAAGGAATATATTTATACATGCATTTAACTTTCAAAACAAGTATATACATAGAGCCTAAAAAACCCCAAGACAGGCCATCATTACTGCTACTTAGCACTGTTCTGCTCCTTTTTGCTATTCAAATAAGCCACTTTTGTCCTACTGCCTCCATAAAAGAAAAGATCAGGCTTCAGCCATCCCCTTTACACCCTGCAGGAAATAACAATATGAGTTTGCTTACTTGAGACCAAAAAGGTCATTAAAAAAAATTATTTAACTAAATAATTAAAGTTCTTTCCCATACAGAGGCAAAAAACCCAAGATAAATTGTGACACAAATTTTTGCCTTTCCACGTATATATAACCCCCATATACATTTTATGATTTTTCATGAAAGCTATTCATATTCATGCTACATATTTTTAAAACATTTCTGTTTCTGTATGTGTGTACACACACGGAACATTAAGAACTCTAATCCATGAATTTGAGAAATATAAGCATTCAGTTAGCTAAGGAGATTTGAAGATGTGGTTCTGGAAAATAAGGCTGCCTTCTTAAGACATGTCCTACATCAGTATGTGGCACAGAAAGCTTTAAAGAAGATAACAGGATAAAAAGGAAACATGATTTATAGCACCACAAACTAGTTTGACAACAATCTCGGATCTATTACATTTCACTGTAAAAAGCCCCACTATTTACAGCTACTGAGTGAGGTCATAAGACAGAGATAATATCTTAATGTTGAGAAGTTTTAAATTTATTAAATTATTTTTAAGTAAAAACAACTCGTCAAATTTTGTTGTTGAATAAGTACAGAATTGACTAAAAAAACCTTGCACCACAACCAAGAGCAAAAGCTCCATAACTAAGAATTCGTTTGCTAGAACTAACTGGGAAATCTAAAAGGGTCTTACAGTAACCCACAATTAGTTACATTAAAATTGTAATTTATATGGATTATTTTTACATTACTGTGCAAGAAGCACCACCAAAACGTAAAGTACATCCTTTTTATGTGGCTATTCTTAGGATTCTTAACCAATCCAATTGATTTCTTTGAAGCACTTACATTGGGGTAATATTCCATCACCAATAAATATTCCATACGGCCATCTGCAGTGAATCTCTCATCCCCCACAATGAAGCGGGCGATGTTATCGTGTTCCATCAGTGGAATCCTGTAAATGTTCCTCTCATTGACAAAGTTCTGACGATTAGCAAAAGAAAATACTTTCACAGCAACTGGACGCTCATCTAGGGAACCTTTATACACTGCTCCGTATCGTCCCCGGCCAATCAACTGCAAAAAATATAAATAATTAGTTCTCTAAATAACAGATGAAGACAAAATCCAAGTTTTCACCCTCTACGAACTGTATGCCAACTTTTATCCTGACTTATAGTATAAGAGTAGTGAAGACAGTGAGTATTTTGTAATGAAAACCAGAATTAGAATGCTGTCATGAAGGCTATTTTGGAGCTGGAAACCTCAGCACAAGCCAACATAGGTCTTACTAAATTGATCTATAGTCTTAATATCCAGTAAATATATAATAAATAATCTACTCAGTACTTTTACATACAGAATCAATAAAATACACATTTTTTGCGCTGCTAATTCTCATACTAACTTTTGCCTACTAAAGATTTATAGCTTTTATGTGATCAATTTCATTTCCCTCCAGAGACCACAGACATTAAGAGAAACATGTTATGTTTAGGACAGTCTATAAGCTGTACCTTTCAGGTTAGTAATAAAAAAATATGCATTTGTAGTGCACAATAGATGCCAAAAGAGGTAAAATGATTTTAACGGGAAGAAGTAATTAATTCCTGACTACCTGTGAATATTTATTATACCCCCGCTATGTTAGACAGTCCTCAAGAATGGCCTTTCCCATCTCCATAGTTACTGCCGAAGATGAGATCTCTGCTCTAAAACAAAATGTAGCACCACCTTTAGGAAGAGCCCTAATGTCTAAAGCTCAAAAAAATTGTAACTATGTAAGAATTTAAGCACCTATTTAAAATAATTTTCAGGAAGACCCATACATGAAACTGTAAGGATTTCACAAGCCTTTTTTTCACTTTCAAAATACTAAGAAAGGGAGGGGGGGAATGGAAAATAGAAGGGATAACAAAAGTGCTGTTTCTAAAGATTATAAAATAGTCTTACAGGAAAGTTTTCAAAAATAAAGTATCATTTAATGGAGAGACTTTCTGTTTCTCAGTCCTTTCATATCACTGGGTTGCAAAGCAGCAGCAAGTCAGTTCAAAGTCCAAACCTGGAATGTAATCTACCCACAGAGATGTCAAAAGGCAAGCACAACATTTGTTAACGGTTAAAACATTTGTACTGCAACACCCTGTGACTGAGGGTGGGGGGTCAGCTCCTTAGGATACAAGAAACAGGACAGAAGATACCAGAGCAGATCTCTCTACCAATAAAATTGCTGCTTTCTCCAAGACTGCACTATCAGTACAAGTAATTTCATCTGGGGCTTTGCACACCTCTGCAATACACATTGTTAAAACTCTTGTAAACTCTGCCTCAAATATTTTTTTGTTGGCAGAAGACACCCAAGGTTCTTTGCTCATTAGTCTGCTATCATTATTACAGCAGCTCACACTGCACACCTGCAGTCCGCATCTCTACATGCGGTTTCTACCAGGAAAAAGAAGAAAAGTACCATTCTGCAACTTAGTTGTTCTACAAATTGTTTTCCTGGCTAAAAATTTTTTAAAATTCCGTATGTTCCATCAAGCATACCAACTGGAAGCATAATGTTTTGCAGTTTTGTGATGATACATCTAACACCAAGCTGAGTAGAAAGTTCTGATTGGTCTCTAGTTGTCATGGAGGTACATAGCACCCCACACTGAAAAATTACTACACATAAATGCGCCACTACTGAAACATACTGCCCTATCTGCAGTACATTCTATATTCCAAGAGTGTTACTAAAGAATTTCAAATTCCTACAGTAGGACATTGTACTCAAAGCAAGCAGTGGCAAGGAAAAAAGATGGATCTTTTGATAATGCTGAAATATAGCACATTCAATTTCCCCCACTACCTCCCAGTGTTTCTTTTTTGCTTTCAAGGTAAAACATGTTCTAGCTAATACCAACAATATTACTAACAAAATTAGACAAAACGTAACTGCAGTAACCCCTTTTTTATTTTAATTTCTTCTTCAAACTGTGATTTAGAAGAAAACATCACATTATATCAGGAGCACTGATACACTCATTTCTGTAACTATGCCTGGGATATGACCACAAGCATTATATTGAATAAAAATGAAGATTAAGAACTGAGTTGAATATTTACCTCTAACAGCTTTAGATTATCCAGATCCAATGAGGGCTCTGATGCTGCTGCCTCCATCATGTTCATACTGTGCAAACCTTGTTTACGGTCTCCTGGGGAAAAGGGTAAGGAGAAAATTAGACAGTTTCCTTTCTGGACATGCTCCAAGTAAAAAAATGTAACTTACCTGGGACCTGGCAGAAATACATATTGTAGGCAAGGATGTAACAAGTAAAAAGGAGTCCTGTAAAATCTTCTCGAAGTCAGCAAAGTGAGCAATGAAGGTGCTGATAAGCTACAGATACCTGCTACACAACTATTTTGAGAACTCAAAGTCACTGGCAATAACTATAAAGCATGTACACCACCTCACTTAAGCTGTGCTGAGCAGAGGATTTGTGCAAGAAAAATGGGTCCCCAAAATGCCAAGTTGGAGAAATCATAACTCTCTCCAAACTGTTGTGAAAAGGATATCACCATAAAATGCCAGAGAGGAGAAATGGGAGCATTATATACAAGCATATAATAGGGACTGGGGAGAACAGAAGACCTAAGTACAGCTTTGAGAAATAGCCAAACGAACAGCTGAAAAAAACAAAGCCAAAAAGATCGTCAATCCCTACCTGCAAGCATCCTGTATCCAAAGAACAGAGCGGCGATCAGGACAGCCAGTACAGACACAGATGCCAGGGCAATAACGATGGTCTCGTCTCGATGAAAAGAATGAGAAGAATCTGAAAGCAAACAAGATGAGGACTCTTAAATTGTAAATTTGAAAGAATCAACACTATAAAACACAGAATTGCTATTACAATAATGAGGCGAAAAAATGTACCCTTGATTATAAAACATCACACTAAACTCTTTTTGCTCTCAAAATCTAGGGATGGCAAAAGAGTTGATCAGCCCAAAACCAGCTGGGCACACATTCATCAGCAGCTTTTCCCAGTTTTCCCTTGCCATGTAGAGAGAGGCACTGAGAGCAGAAAGGGACTCTTCTTTCCATCTGGCAAACTTCAGCTGCGCCATACAAGGCCAAGTCGATGCAGTCCTGCTCTGCTATCTATGCTTTAATCCAGGTTCCCAGTATGAATCAGGTTTGTAACCTTTACAAGTTTCTTTTATTATTTTTCCCAGGACAAAAATCTCAAAGGAGTTTACTAATTGGCCTGCAAATATGATGAATATTCAATGTTTCACATTCAAATACCTAAAACATACATAAGTCCACTTATGCAAATATTTCAAAATACTTTGGGGTTTTGATTTGTTTTGCGTCAGCACTCAGATATTTTTTGGCATAAGTCTAACTTCTTAATACACAAAAAACCAGGAGTATCTCTACAGACTGCAGCAAGAAACCTGAAAAAAACCAATAAAATACTAAACAAAATCAAATAAAACTAGTTTTATTGAGCCTCCTGTAAAATAGCATTTGATTTTTTGTCAAAATATGAGTATCTTGCTTTCTCAGGTTTTCTTGGCTGGGGTTTTCTTTTCCCCAGAGGGGAAAAAAGATTTCATGAAAGCATTTGTTAGCTCCTTGAAATGCCTCTCCATGTCAGACTCCAGTCTTGCTTCTTGCAGGCGTATAAAAATCCAGCCACTTTAATATAAAAAATTTTTAGTGCAGATACTTTTCTGATGTCAGAATCACTGGAATGTGGCGCTACAAGACCTCATTTACTTTGGCTTCAAAACCAAGTTTGGAAACTATGTTTAAACATGTCTTATATACTGCAAAAAAGTACGCCTTAAAAGACAGTAATGAGACCAAACTATGCTAAAACCACAAAATATAAAATGCACACAAGACTTAAACATTGGATAAATTTTTAGGTGAGACTGAAGTACAATTTATCCCAGTCTAGCTGAATAAACTGACAAATTAACTTTTCTTGAATTGCATTTAAAAGAAATTAAACATCCTTCATTACTTCAAATTCCCAATGTGGACAGACTCAAGAGAACCAGATAAGGGAAAGCAAATTTAAAAGACAACAACTGTCATTTGTACATAACCATAATGGTAAGGGGAAATAATGAAAAGCTGGTAAAACAGAATGCCAGAAAAAGTTTCAGCTGTGATAGAAGTGTGTGAAAAATCACCTATCAAAACCCACATGCAGCTCATATCTGATACCTTTATTTATTCTTTAAATAAAAGCAAGCTGATGATAATCACAATACCATCAAATTCAAACTTGTTCTGTTAAAAGAAAAACTATCATTACTGGTCTTGGTAAAGTAAGTTTCACTAAGAAAGTAAGTTATTGCCATAGAACACTAATGTGGAATAAGAGCAGTGACTTCCGTTGCACAGAGATCAAAAGATAGACATTACGATTGTCATCTAAATTATGAATTCAAAACATAGACATACATATTAAACCCCACAACATCATAAAGGAAACTATTACATCACACAAAGCTATATGAAACATTACACAAGTGTAAGAAGATGAATAACTGCTGGCAGGGAAATGGTAGTTTTGACTTCCATATTTTTATGAATGGAAATTTACATTTTATTGGGTTATCTTTTAAGATGTGGCAGGTTTTGCATCAGTTCGAGACAGTGCCTAGTATGTACTAAGAAGCAGCAGGTTTTGACAGACTGACCTTTTTGTTATAATCTCAGCTGTATTTTCCTTGACTGCACAGCTAGAGCGCAGCCATTTGCAACCTCCCCATTGCCAAATAACCGGCAATCATTTCCACCACTGTTTGCCAAATGATATCTGATGCCTAAGTCTGATTGCTCTTCTTTAGTTTTCTGTACAATCAAAGGGTTAACAACATGCCTCCATCAGGAGGGCCCTCCTCTACCCTAGAATGGGATTTTGCTGTTCCTCCAATCCTAGTGTGGCCCAGGGCAAGGGCAGCTGGAGCAACACATTCCCCAGCAGCTCTGGCTGCCTTGGCACACTCCCCTTAGAAGCCTGTGAATGGTGTCATTCTGCAGGCTGAAGAGATACTAGAAAATCTCAAGATAACATTTTGCTCCCAATGGCAGCTGAAAAACACACAGAGAAAAAGGATAATTTCTTTTTCTTTCCTTGATGGACCAGCCCCTCTGTGGGCTTTTTCTGTTCAGTGGGTAGCCCTGCGGCCACCAGGTGACCGCACAAACCTCCCTGGCCTTCAAGAGAAAAGAATGTTTTAATTTTTTTTAAAGCAGAGTTGTTTCTTAAGAATCTTAGGTTGGCTTATCTTGAACTAATTTTCAATTCCTATAAATATTTAAAAATAACACTGTCAGCATTCCAATAGCCAAATCAGTCCTACAGTGCAAGTTACTACTGTCAGGATGATGAGCAATATTTATAAATTTAAGAATAAATACAAACTTCTTAGTAAGGGTAAGTGAGTATCTCAATAGAATGATAACACACAGTTCAAAACAACATGAGAGACTAAAATACTGTGTGTGACTGCCAGTCATTTCCCAGCAAGGATAACTTTACTATCTTTTGCTTGTAAATCTACACAAAAAGCAAAGCACAAAACCCCCACAATGACAAAAGGCCCAGACAGCTCCAAAATCCCCACAGAAGGCGTTATTTCTATCAACCCTCTATCTGCTCCGTAAGGCAGTAACTTTGGATGTTGACAGATTATCAATCTTTCTTAAACAGAACAAAAAGGATATGTCACTTATCAAGCCAATTTTAAAACCTTCCCAAACTTAAAAAAACCCTTATTAACTCACTAATTTTATTAATCCTTTTCTTTTTATACATGTTATCTTTAGTCTTTTACACCATACTTACCTATAAATGCCTAGCTAAGAACCCTATAGGACCTCTCAAGACTTATGCAGAGGCTCATATATCCTCTTTTATCTACTTCTAAGTAATTAATACATGTTTTTTATATACATATGCACAAGAGTCATATTCCTCTTGATATTATTTAGAGATGCATAATAACTAACTCAGCAAAAGGCACATCAGTGTAGGTCAATAAAAGTAATCACTAACCTTTAAGCAAGGCACTTTTAAAATAAGGATGTAAAATGCATATATATATAAGTTTATTTTCATGCTTTCTTCCATGAACTTATAGTCTGGGACAAAACAACCATGACTCCTCACAATTAGGACATTCACTATGAACGCTATGATTTGATATTACATTTCCTATCAATAGCTCCAGATGTATCACAGTGCACAAAAATTTTTTTCTGAACTAAGACTTGGTTGTCTTAAGCTCTCAACAAACCCTCCCTCAAATCAGTGGACAGTGCTTTTCAAGTTTATTTAGAAGGATCAGATACCTGCCCTACAGCTTCAGTGTTTTTTCATCATGTCATGTACAAATTGACTTTAAACATGCATAATGATCACTCAACAGTCTTATTTGAATTTTTGGAATCGTTACTAGTATTTGGGTACTTGGTGACAAATACCTACTGATTTAAAAACAAATTGTCCAACACCATTTTCAAATCTCACACCAGGAGTGATGGTATCTCAGTATTATTCCCAAACCAATGTACAGCATAAAAAAAGCAACAGCATAAAGAGCAGAATTAGGTGTAGACTCTAGAAAATCCAATGATTAAGGAGTTGACTGCTGAGCTAAATTCTATCTACAGTTGTACACAGAAGATCTTGTCAGAGCGTCCTCAGATTTATGTTACTGTAACTGAAAGCTTGTTTCACCACCATTTGCAAGCGAGGCTTTCATTTCCAACTTCAGTTTAGGCTCCTTGATCTATAATAAAACGTGCCACAACAAAAAATTAAAACCAACAGAAAAGGCTGTAAGGCCCAAACAACCTTAAGAGCCAATTTCTTATCCCATCTGGATGGGAGGGCAAGCACTGCTCACAGGGCTACTGACTCTACAAGCGGTAATGCAAAGACGCCACATGGAAGACACCCAGCACATACACACTTCTGTCCTGAAACATTTTGCCAGTAACTCTGATGGTAGTCAGCAGTTTACTGAAGCCTACCAATCCCATCACAAAGAAACATCACAGCAAATAGTGTAAGTCCTTTTTTCTTTTTTTTTTAGTAAGAAGAAGAAACAAAGCACAACTCATTAAAATGGAAGGACAACCTCCTTCTGGCTGGGGAACAGCTGGAAACCAACAAGCCACCATTCCCAGAAGCATCCTGACCTCATCATCAATAAAGAGCTTGTTTTCAGATTCCAAAAATCCGAGTACAACAGCTCCTGTGTATGGAGAAGGTACACACAAATATCTGGGAACGTATTTCAGGGAGAACCGTGAAGAGGAATGCTTCCAGTATTCAGTTAGAAGTGAGTCATCTGGCTGAACCCAGCCCTGCACTTGGGATACTCCCTGCAGGCACTTATACCACATTAAGCATTTCTCTCTCGTTTCTCAGGCATTACTGCCATAAACAGTTTCCAAACACTTACACAGTATCTTTGTCTTTTAAATCAAGCTTCCATACTGCTGCACATGGAAGTTGTCAAAATGCTGCCTTCCTAACCTTCCCCAGGAATGACACAGAATAAGAACACTGCCAGTGCTAATGGCATCAGGAAGAAAAATGCTTTTTCTTCAAAGTAACTTTTCCACTATAAACATAAGCTTGTAATACTAATTAATGCAAAAGTATTCCAATCTGTGTCTATGCTTGAAAAAACTTATTTCCCTGTAATTTAACTTTCAAAAATTAAAGCCTCTTTTGTAGGCTTCCTGTTTCCATACTTCAAAATTAGTATTTATCCTATGACCAAAGAATGTTGTGAGAAATCAGCGAAAACTGAGGCAAAGCCAGCTAACAACAGCCAATGGCAAACGAGTCTGTAAACATACAGAACTCCTTCCTGGGAGCTAGAAAGGGGAGGCACGATTCTCCTATCTTCCTTCCCCGTCAGTAAATACTGTGAAACCTGCAGACAGGAGGCTGCTGTGGATAAAGCACCAACTAACCCAGCACTACCAATGTGACGGTGTCAGTTCAAGCCCTCACAGCTGTGCTCTTGGAGGTAAAACATTCCAGTTTGGCTGATGAACTGTGCGGAACCCATGCAGAGTTCTTGTATTTCCTACTTCATCATTCAACACTTTGTTACCCTGATATTATTGCTGAAATGAGAAAGTATGAAGCCTGTGGAATAGGAAACGAGAAGGAAGGAAGGATCATCTCCTTGCTAAGGCAGCTGAAAGCTGTCCAGAAAACTACTCTCTACTACTATACCAAAGGTGCCACCCCGCAATGGCCAGAGAGCTGCCTGGGACACCAGGGAGGTCACTGTTATGATGAGACATCTTAAGACAGCCGTGAGAAAAGGCAGTAAGTGTTAACTAAGCTGAAAAACTAGGAATCCCAAGGGGAAAAATTTGATGGTATAATTAAAGGCTGTATCCCAACATAAACACACAAAAGGATATGGCCTTGAAATTGTGCAAGCAATGACATTGTTTCCTTCTAATATTTGAATATGAAACCTTAGGCTTTGGAATGTTATTTCAATGTTATATATTTACATGGTGGTGATCATATAATAAAGGACATTTGTACATAAATTTCCACCAGATTTCTATATTGCTATTAAAGCTTTTCATTCCATTTTCAGAAATCTGCCTGCTCTTCATGTAAATGACTCACAGCTGTGTATCTGTCACACAGTAGTAAATAATGCTAGAAAATATATGTGTGTATTAAGTTTAGAGAAGCATTGTAGAAAAACATTTTGGAGAAACATACAATTAATCTATAGAATGAAAATCAGTTTTAAAAATAATGACCTATGTTCCCACAGAATTTCTGGTAGCTATGTATCAGAAGCCAAGTGGTCTTAAAGCTGATAGGTACCAAAATATTAACATTTATTTAATTTGCCACATCACACATAAGTAGCAATGTTAGTCTTGAACACAAAAGAAAAACAGCATCCTTTAACCTTCACAGCACAACAGTAACATCTGATTCTTCAAAACAACTACAGCTGTATGGACTCTGATCAAAGTCAGTAAAATTACACAGGGATTCAAAAGATCTGCCCATACAGATCACTTTAAAAAAAAAAAAAAGCAGAGTCTTCACGCTATCCTACAACTATTTCTTTGATGTGATAGATTCAATATGTTCATTGCCAATCTGTTGCAGAAGTTGTTCTTCCTTTAAGGAATCTCAGTGATACCGAGGATGAGATCAGAGGGAAGAAGGAAAGCTTTCGGTTCCGTCACCAACGCAGTGTGAGACGGAAGGCTGCAGTGTGGGGGCAATGTGGCCTTCAGCTGCAGATGACTGCAAATATGCTCTGCAGATCAGAAAGAAGCCTTTCAAGTGTATTTAATTCAACTTGCTTTTAAATCACATTTCTTCTCACAGTGGCCCTGCACAGTTTTCACGACAGCGATAAGATCTCGGTCCTTTGAAAAAACATACAATTAGCAATCTTTTCCAAGGGCCCACAGACCTCAATCATAATCTGTTTATCTGTTTTGTCTACACAAAACTTACATCAAACATGTCCTTGGAACTCTCCACAGCTAGTAAAATATGCATCCTTTACTGCATTCTAGCAGCACATTCCAACCAAACCAAAACACCTCATCAGGTCTTTTTTTGCCTCCTCCTCTCTGGACAGTAATTGACATTTCATTCCAGCCAAGTGACCACTGCTGCATTCCTGATCCACTGTCCTGCAGCAAGACACTTCAGTCTTCATCACATTAGAGCAAATGACAAGAAAGCCTCGGACATAAACACTATGCCAAAACGACCCAAACTATTTTATGTAAATCCTAAATTCATTCAGTGCAGGAATAGAATGTGTAAGAAAAAAAAAAAAAAAGTAGAGAACTTTTAATAAAAAAAAGAAACAAAAACCCAAAACAAAACAACAAAAAAAAACCAAACAAAAAACCACAACATTAGCAGCCTTTTAGATACCAGGGACATAGGTCTGACTATCATATAATGAAAAGAAGAATCCCACCTACACCAATTTAATTAAAGGCATTTAAACCTATATTTTTAGTTAAATTGGAGCTACAAGGTTGGAATACCTTTAAATTATGGTCTACAGACACTTAGAATGAACTCCAGCAGGAGCTGTTCCCAATATTCTATTAAATCTATGTATAGCTGAGAATGAAGGAAAGAAAAAATAGCATTTCCTAGCAACTTCTGCTACTGACCTAAGCTTTTATAGGTGCATGTTTTAAAACAACTATTACCCTAATTCTGTTTTATGAACCCATGTATAAGAAGTAAGGTTGCATCTTTCTGTAAGCATTTGACAACTTATTAATAAAATTAAGATCCATGTCCAAATTTTGCAACAGGACTACAAAATGTTATCAACGTGACCATCTTCAACACTTAAATCAAAGTGAAGGTAAGGAGTACTCTTTCACATAAAATTTTTAGAGGTACTTGAAGGCACAACGAAGTTAGCAAGATAACTTCTATGGAAGAGAACCGAGCATGGTGCTCATGCAGATGAAAAACACAATGGGAACGGTATTTTTTGAGGGAGATGGTACAACATTCTTTAATAGAATAATTCTGCCAATCCATAGCCGTAAGGCAATTTTCTTTCATAACTGAAAATGGATGTTTTCCCTGGACTTAAGAGCAAGTCTCTGGTTTCTAGTCTATTGGCTTAGATGAAACAGAAAATTTGCACTTGCTTCCAATCATTCCAATATTTGAAGATTTAAACAGTCACCAATATGTTTCCACTTTGCACTTAGTATCATCATATTTAACTGATTTTAACTTCGTATATAAAATCTTATATACTTATTGTCATAAGGTGTCCTTTAGGACACATCTTTTCATGCTTTTCTCCACATCAGGAAAGCTAAAATTTTAATGCATTTTTCACATTACCACATCACTGTGTGGAACCTGGACTGGCAGAAAGCACCAGTCTCTCATGAGACTTGCAGTAACATCACAACCTGGCAATCATGCATCACAGATCCCGTCTGCCTCCTCAGTGAATGCCTCAAAACATCATACAGCTTGAGCTGTAAAATTTATTTCCCATTATGTGCTCCAGAGGAATCCTGCTACAGCTACAAGTCAGTCATCCATGGTGGCAGAGTTTCAGTGGGCAGATCTCTGTTCAAAAATCTGCTGCTGGAAAATGCAATTTGGATTTGAGCTTTGTCTCAAAGAGGAGGACTCCCTCGCTGTCCCTGCAGCCAGGCAGTCCCAGAGATGGAATCCCTTCCACAGCCTCTGTCCTCCTCCAGTATACTGGCTGCCACCAAGAATCCAATCCAGAGCCAGGCTGTGAGGGTTAGATTGGCCTTTTTCATTGATTTTGAATACTGAGGGTTGCAGTGATACATGAAACTCAAAAATGAAGCATGAGTGGTAATAATGTCTTTGGCAGGAGAGTGGGTTATGAAATCCCTAACTGCTCTTTCTTTGATGACTAGATACAGAGAGGTGAATCAGCAGCTTGTCACATTTGTGCAGAAGAAATTAATGAGTTCATAAAAACCCAGCAAAACTTCTCTTTCTGCATTTTCTTCTGGGAGTTCAGGCATCTTCAGTATAATTTCTAACAATACTGAATAGAACCTTATAGCCAATGATGTATTTAAAATAAACAGCAATTCAACCACAAAACTAAATTTAGGTTATTCTTTCTGAAGTTCCCTATACACCAATAAATATTTGATTACTAGAGAGATAAAAGAAATATCTTGCTTCTACAGTCAAACTGTTTTTGAGTACACTTCAACCTTACCTTCAAGTTTAACGGAAAGCTGATTTGAGCACTTAACAACATTCTGGGGACATCCTCCATATTGAAATAAAAGTCAGAAAAATGTTTTTTTAATAAAAAGGCTGAAAGCAACATTTACATTATCCCCTTATATTCATCTTGGACCAACAGGACTTCTTGCTTATCAAACCAAATGGTAACACCAGCTTTAACATAATGGCACACTTCCAGCCTCTGTAACGCACTGGATCAAAAAATACATGTGCTGTAATGGAAAAAAATGAGTACTTCAGAAAGCCTCTTTAAAGACATTTGAAGTTATTTTAACTCCAACAAGCTCAATAGCTACATACTTCATATGTCTGCAATGTTCCCAGGCACTAAAAATAGAGCCCAAAAAATTACATCAAAACACTGAAACGCCTCTTTTTGAGCAAACAACCTATCCCCCCAGATCCTTCAGAAAAGGTAGCTCTGATCCCATGTGTTGCATTTCTCATGTCTTCAAGAGTGCTGAAGCCCAGGAATGCTGTCTACCTGTAAGTCATGCTCCCCTTGCTCCTACAGAAACCCACGTCCTCCCTTTGCCAGCCATTTCCTCGGAGGGAAGGCGAGCCAAGCCCAAGCAGTGTGGGATGTCTGCGCCTGTCCCAGCAGGTTCCTGCTGGGCACACCTGAAGGAGTGGTGGTGCCTCTGTTCACAGCCACCGCACAGGGATGCGGTGCTGCTCCCGCGTGGGCAGGAACACGGAGCACTCACGTCCCGCCAGTAGAGCTACACACCTCTCACTGATTTTCAGGAATATTTCTTTTTCCTGTTAGACTTGATGAACTGATTTAATGGATATTATTGTACTGGGTGTTTATTCCAAATAATTTCCCTAAGCATGCAATGAAATCTGAATTATAGCACTATTTTACACAGCCAACCTGTTTCAAGTATAAGCCCAAGATCAATACAAACACGGTGAGAATGAGTTCTGACAAAACCTTTCATTACACTTTTGGTTTATGTCCTAGTACTTCAGATGTAATACCCTAAATCAGCTTAATATTGTAATCCACAAGTGTAATCCTCAAGTATAGCAAGTATTTTAGTACTGAAACTTAACTTTTCCTACTCTAATTCAAGAACATTTTTCTATACTTCTGGTACAACTCAGTATAGCGTACACTCTTGTGCATAAAAGATTTTTGTGATTTTAAATGTGAAGGCCTATGCTACAGTGCTGTGAGTTAAACCTGTCTGATATTTTAGAAACATTCACAGTTAGTAAAAGATTGTGCTTGTCTGGCTAATGCAAATTCAGACATTACCCATAGTATTCCAAAAGGTATGCATCTGCTCTAGCTCTTGCTATCATGGTTTAGAAGGACAGAGTAACATGAATGCACAGGTCCCATCTTCCCATTAATCCTACCTACTCTCTTATTTTCCCCAGTCATCTTCTCTACATGGACATAAAATTTCTAACTTTAGCAAATTCTTTTTCTAGGCCTTCAAAAATATTTTGGAAGCCTTCCGTAACTTCGAGATGACAATAATCACTACATTTCTCTAACATCGTACTAGTTAGTCTTACCAGGTATTTCCCAGATGAAACAGTTATTAGGAGGAACCGAGCAATGAAGCAGAAAGCAAGAAGTTGGGACCAGACACAAGTTCCCCTCCTATCTTGCTCCAGGGTGCCTGAGGAATGCAGTGAACGGTATCTCCCCTTCTCTTCCTCAGGACTGCAGGCATTCTCATTCAGTCTGCATGAGTGTCTCAGACTAGCTCCTCACTTGGTCCCATCCAGCACAGGCCATCACTGAGGACACTGCTCTCCCGTGTCCGTGCCAGTGAGCGAAGGAGGGCAGCAGAGCAGCTGAACCTCTCTTGGTTCTTGCTGAAAGCTGCCTCTCCTTCCCAGCTGAGAGGCCTTAGCAAGGGCTATTTCCCTCTACTGTCATTGCTTAAATGGAGATTCTGATGGCTTCTGGGCAGGAAGAACCTCTCTCCCAAAGATACTTCACAGATACGAGATGCAACTATTTGGGGTCATCCTCAAGTAGAAAAAAATAAAGGACAGAAAAGGCTGTAGGAACTTGACAGAGCCCGTGAGGAGGAGAGGCAGGGCCAGCACTCAGCAAGGCAGGAGCTGAAACAGTGAGAACAGCCCTGAGACGAGAAAGGCTTTAACCTCACAAGAACCCCTGCAAAATCAATAGTCTCCACTGACACAGCTTCTGTTTCCAAGGCACCAGCTGGAGTGACCTTCTTCAAACAGAAAACTGCATCCTGTGTGAGGGCACACAAGTGCATGTTAGATATGTGTAAATGCATTTTCTTTTCCTAAAAGAAAGAAAAAATTTCCAGAACTTGAAATATAACACAAAGAGAAACTCACATTGTATTTCTGGCTCTGATACAGACTAGCCTGATCTTAGGTAGGTAACACTGCCTCTTAGTGCTTTATGTTAGCTAGTTATTTAATGGGAAAAACAGTACCTTCCCTAACTTCAAAGGTTATTCTGATTACTTTAAAATAGTGTGAAGATGAAAAAGGCAATAATGATAAATAGTAATCCTTAGTTTGCTCTTATGCAAAATGCTTCTACAGATCTAAGTACTTGATTTCAGATGAAATACAGACATCGTTTGATGTTCAGTTCTTGCAGCACAAGTGCCAGATCAGGCATCCCTTGCCTCCTGCTCCCAGGTGCCTGTTCCAGCCCAGCAGTGCCCGACAGCTGTGCTGCACAATCACGGCTGTGCTGAGCAGTGAGCGGGTACAGAAGCCAACGGGGAGACCATGAGAGAGGAGGAAGGACCATATCTAAAGCAACATCCCTGCCAAAATAAATATACATCAATCAAGTACACAGGCTGGTATCAAAGCTATCAACTCGCGTTACAGCTGACTTCGCTTGTATAACATGTTCTGTCTGCCCTACAGTAACAAACTTGTTTCAAACCAGGAATAAATATTTCAACACAAATCTGAATAGGTCATGAGGAGACATTTCATAATCCTATGGAAATTACTTGCTAATGATGTTGGAATCTGCATGATTGCTAGATAAATTTCACAGACTGAATAAATATTGAATGATACGGCTTCTGTAACTCTTCTACTTTAACATATTTTCCATGTAATAAAAATTTTATTTAATCAATTCCTGAACTGGTTACAGCCTTGAGTATTGGTTTCAGCTGTTTTAATGATGCCGTACAATTAAACTGTAAGTCTGAAACTGGTACCGTCACAAGGCACTTATTTACACAGACACTGTAGAAAGTAGAATGGAAAAAGCAGCCTTTAAAAAAAAAATTAATACAAAGAAGTCTTCTGTCAGCCTAATTTACTCAAATCCTGACCATACCATGAAATCCTATTAAATGAAAGGCAAAACCTTCAAGTCCCATTAAACAAGTAGAAATCTTTTTTTGCAAAACAAAAAAATAAAATTAAACTTGAGACTGACTCCTTTCTGACAAGTGTTCCCGCTTTAACACATCATGAAACACATGCAGTCACAGGCAAGGTTTTCAAATGGTTCTTCTGGTTTCCAACTGGTCACCATCAAAGCATTTCTACACTTCAGTGAACACAGTTTTTAATACAGCCTTGTTTGGTCACTCAAAATTTAAGACACCCTCAATCACTAGTCTAAGTTTAGGAATATGCAACTCTGTAAGCGTCAAAGTGAAAATGCATAACCAGGACAAAAAAATGGGATTTATGATTGCAAATCAACTTCATGCTTTCAGCCTTAATTATAGTTTGGTTGTTGGGGGTTTTTTTGCTTGTTTTCTTTGCTTATTCCTTCTAACAACTCACAGGTAATCACACCGGTTATGCCTCGGAGCAGATACTGTCCTATTATTGTTTTAGACAAGAGTTCTGTTTCCCAATCTATCCTTTAAAAAGAAAATCCAAGTGTTCCATGAGTTCCATGATGCTTACACAACACACTTTCTATTTTTCTTTCCAAACTGCCATTTGCTGAAAGGTTTCAAATCCTGGAAAGGTCTGTCAGGAGACCAGTTCACCACAAAAATATATGAAGTTGTCAAGTTCTTGACCACATTTGTACCAAACAATCAAAACACAGCTCCATTACAGGTGGAAGTTGATGGCATTTGCAAGAACATATTTGCTTCTCAGAAAAACCTTCAGCTAATAGCACCTACCTGGTGACTGTTTCATTTCATAACTATCGAGAAAGAATGGTAAAGCCTGCCTTCCAATCTCATTTCAAGGGCTCCATCATAACACAGGCCAGCATCATACCAATAGCACTTCTGGGAATAAGACATAACCCATTACAACGATTACAAAGACATTAAGGCAGTGAAGAAATTCATGTCATGCTTCTGACATCAGATGTGCTAGGCTGCTCATCAGGTTCGGCTTAAGCAGAAACTGTAAATGCCTAAAAAGCGGTAATTTCAATTCTTACACAGGTAGAAAAAACTAGAAAAACTTCCAAATTTACCTATGTCCACCGACCAACTCACTCATAAACTCATATAAGTGTGCAGGCATAAAATGAACATGTCCTTGATGAACATTTAGGTGACATACGAGCTCAGCTAATCAAATACTTAGTGCTGTGTTCCCTTATATAACAGGAAACTTCTGTTCCACAGCAACCATGGCACAGTGAACACACAGCCAAACTCTTCTTAAATGTAGGACTGCGCTCACCTCCACGCCCTGCTCTGACTAGTCTACTACAGATTATAATATGACACATTAGCTCAGTGTAGGATCGAGCTCAGCAGAGCCGGAAGTACCTGTTCAGACTGATATCTTTAGTATCTTATTTCACTTGGTCTATTCTGGAATATCTTAGTGAAATCAAGGATTCACAATTTATTAATTTTCACTCATTAGCAATATTGAAGTTTTCTTGTCTTCATCATAAAGATCTAACACCCCATGACTATTATGAAAACTTTCTTCTCACCAGAGAGCTTGATGTTTTCAGTTTTAATGAAAATAATAAAAATAAAACCAAACCAAACAAAATGCCCCTCCAAAAAACCCAAACATAACAATCTTCCCAAAAAGACCATTTAACTGCAGAAAAAAAAGAAAAGTAATGTTAGCATACCTGAGCTATACACTGAAATCTCAAATTAGTTTCAAACCTTTTCCTTGAGGCACCCCTCCCAGTGCTATTACTCACTAACTATGCTCTTAGTGCCAGACAGAAGTCATCTCCTATTTAACCCTCCGAAGCTGGGCAGGGTCAGCCTACACCTCCCTTGGCTCTGTCTCCCTGTGCCAGCCCCAGCAGTGCTGGCAGGGCTGGGAGGTCTGGGACAGCACCCCCCAGAGCAGCTGGCACAGCGCTCAGAGATGTGTAATGCTCCTGGGTTCCAGGCTGTACTTATTTCACCCACACACAGTTTTAGTTTCCTCCAGAGACGCTATGAATGGCTCTGCAGCTGGGAGTGTCTCACGCAGGGCTGAGCAGAGCTCTGCTCACCCAAACCACGGGTGAGGGGGGCACGTCCCAGCCTCACCTGCAGGTAACAAGTGCAGGATCGGTCTGCTGACAGTGCCGATAAAGGCAGAGGAACTCCAGTTACTTTTCAGACTCATTAAAAAAATTTCTCAAAAAACAGTTAAAATATTTTCTAAATATTCATCTGTCACTGATTTCTCTGGCTTTCCATGCCTTATTTCGCAGTAAGTTTTCACCAAGTTTTCTCTGCTTTCCCACAGCACTGCAGAACAGCAGTGTCTGGACCTGCACCCAGAGGAAGAACACTGCTCAGTATAATTCACTGTGGCTCAGTCAGCATCATCCATTTTGCCTTAGTCACTGCAATTATATCCTCAGAGAACAGAAATGGAGGAAAACAGAACCACAGTTAGAATATAACCAATATGTATTTGCTGCAGTTTGGATGTCTACCCTGTCAGGAGTTCATGTTAGTGTGAATGTGGGTGTTTTCTTCATGCTTGGGTGTTATTTTGTCTTTTCTGTCGGGGGGCAGGGGGTGGATTTGGGTTTTGCTTCTTTTTGAAGTTTTTATGTGTGTGTTGGTTCGGTTTTAGTTTTTTAAAAGAGTAAAACCCCCCCAGGTCAAAAGAATATATACATAGAAATTGTGCTTCTGTTTTGTAACACTAATACTAACTTATTGGGGTTTAAAGTTCTGTTTCTATATGCATCACTACTTTTAGAGCAGGTTAATGCTTTAATAGGAGAAACAAAAGTACAACCAAGCAAAAATGATCACAGTGGCTCCATTTAGTTGGTTCAGCTGTCTAGAGCACATATGACCCATGTATTCCTTCAGATAGACACATCCAGTTTGTGAACAGATCAATAGACAGGGCTCTGAACAACAACTCAAAGAGAAAAAGAAATAAGATAAATAGAAATATTTTTATTTGGCAAGGGGGAAAAAAATCACTTTCACTACTACATCTCCAACACTTGTATTTCCTGTTCTAGCATTACAAAAGTGAGAAGTAATTTTACACAGGATGCAAGGATACCTTACACCCTTGCTCAAACTATATATAGTTTTAAGTCAATAAGAATGTCTGAAAAAAGCAATTTTCTTGCTAGTCTCAGAAAATACTTACAGGCCTGCAAGTAGATTCTAAATGAGCCTCATGTCACCAGTCTAAGGGAAGGCAAAAATCCAGGCCAAAGTCAAAAGCTGTCTAATATCATTCACAGGTACTTCAAAAACTTGTAGGAATTAATGCCAAGAAACATATATGCAATATTTTGTAGGCTCAACTTTTAAAATAAATGCATAAAACTGTAGTGATTAAACATTGAGTCCACCTCACTGAATCCTTCAAAGTAATTTAAAAGAACTGGATCACAAACTCCTATCTCACTGAAACTTGACATCAATGTGTTAGAAAAAGAAGTCCTTCCTCAGATCTCTCAGAAAATGACAAATCTATCTTTCTACTTCAAAATAAGAGAAAAAAGCTAAAGCACAATTAGAAAAAGAAAAAAAGCTAAGATAAAAGCAACTTCACACTTCCCTCTTTCAATACGTTCCTTGCCCTTAAAGACTGAATTCCTGACTTCTCCCCTCTAGACATATCTATATAGCAAATGGTTTTCCATTAATTGATTCTCCATGGAAGTATACTACACAAATAAACTGAAATTTTAAAAACTCAGTAAGTTCGATTTTAAGGCTAATTAATATATTGATTTCTTTCAAATTAACAAATGTTTTCCAGAATAAAACATCTTAGTATCCCAAAAATAAAAATGTATGGATTGGCTACATAAATCTGATATTCAGTTTTTAGAAAGATCAATACCTATTCTGATATTGAAAACATGGAAGCTAAAAAACAACAACAAAAAAATCTGCAGATCTCTAACAGCTGACATGAAAAGTCAGATTTCCTATCACAAAATTCAGTCCTAAGGAGAATTGCAACAAGGGAAAAAAAGTCTCTCTCACACACAAAAATAGACACAACACCCAGTGTCCCAACTCTAATGCTTACGTATTAGTGTCCATAGCAACACCTCACTATTCATTTTATTTATTAAATACAAACCAGCAAAAATAATAATAGTGAATGGTATACATCAACAACAGCTAATTAAATATATGAGGAAGGAACATTCCCAAACCTATCACAGACAGAGAATAAAACTGCAACGTGACTGGAAAGAGAAACACCACAAAACCACCAAGATAAAATGAAAAGACACAAAGAAATACTCAGTATGGGTATACAGAAGTAGTTATGGATTGAGGAGCTCTATTCTTTATATTGCATTTAGGTAACTGTTCCAAGAACTTACCTCACCCTAGTCTGCCCTATTAGCCACAGTAAGCTTTGTTATACAACCAACACAAATGTAAACAGACTTTTAGTATCAACTTGAATCCCTGTTTAAGGACAATTACATTCAACATGAATCTTCAAGATTTTAGTGAATATACTGTCATCATCATTCATCTGGACAGCAACAATAGGAGTTATTCCACCTAGAAAATTACAGCTTTGTAAAAACCTGCAATTGGTGTCTAATCAGGGGTAACATGACCAGGAGCACACTGATGTGATGCTTTCTGGGTTGTGTTGGCTCCCCTGGATGCTCTATGAACTTTTTGTTTTACAAGCACATGGGTTCTCTTAACCAGAAAGCCAAAAGATCACCTCAGGCAACTTCAAAACAATCATGACATCTCAGTTCCTCAGAAATAATGGAGATATCTATGGCCAGGATGACACATGTCAGGAACTAGATGCCCAGTTACGAAACTTCACATTCAGAATTCCAGAGTTAGTCACAAGTTCACAATCCAAACACTTGAGGCATTTGCCTGAACTTGCCATTAACTTTTTTAATGAAAAGGACATAAGCCTGTTTTCGTAAGGAAAACTAACTTAAAACACTGATCCCCAATATCCATCCATATGCAAAGATATTGTCTGATAATGAAGCGATGAAGGGAAAGAGACAATCCATAGCTTCTTTCAAGTATAGCTCCTAATTCTTTTTTATACTCCCAACAGAAGATGATCCAACAGCACAGCTGTGAAAGAAATCAGATCACATAAAGAAGAGTCACTTAGTGCATATATACAAAGATAAGCACAGACTGTCTCTCGAGTTCAGGCTTTGGCTGCAGCACCTGCAAGCCAGATCCAAGCTGGCATGGTGCTGCCCTGCAGCCTTTGCTCCCTGGTTCGGGGGCAATGCGGCTCTCTCTGCTCCCAGCCTGCTCTGCACCAGTCTCTGCTCTGCAGGAGCCACCTGGCAGCTAACCTACATAATTCCAGCTCTTTTGTCTACAAGTAATTCAAGCGTCCTTAAAAACAACTTATCAAACTGTTAAAAACCAAATGCTTTATTTACCTAGAGCTACTAGGATTGTGTCAGACTGAAAGGTCATTAGCATTTTACCTCCAGATAGCACCCTCTCTGAAGATGCACTGTATGCTATATCATAAGGAAAGAATCCAGAAGTCAACGTTAAGTAATGTATTCGATTTTCTGGATCACAGTATTTTTCAGATTAAAAAAAAATTATCAAAAAAGGCTCAATAAGGAAATGTGATTAATGACCAACTTTGAAGGGCCAACATATTTTAATTGTCTCTCTGGACTTTTAGTCTCCTCTCAGGCATTGTGCTGAGCTATAGCTGCAACTCAGGTGAGAACTGCAAAGCAGTTGGACTAATAGGCTATTCTAAGGGTATGTCAAATGCCAAGAACCTAAAGCTTTTGTTATAAATTGTATCAATTTCAAAATCACGGGGGTAAAATGCATTGGACAAAACCATGATACAGGATCAGATTTTTGTCAGCAAACTTAGCACACAGGATAGAAACAAGGGTGGCTTACTGAAAATGTCTAAAGAGCAAGAAAAAGACATGAAAGGTTTTCCATGATCTAAACGCTATTCTACGCAGATGAGCCTAACAGCACTGAACAGCAAATAACAGGCAGGATATTTATAAGAGAGCCTCTGTTTTGCACTCCCTAGTCTGCCTCTTACTATGTCAGTAGTCTGAGGACAAAGACTGTTACTGTACTGGGCATGGGGTGGGAATTTATCAGTAGCAGCTGGCAACACCTAGCAGTGCTTTATAACCAAACTTCACAGACCCCTTGCACCTTTTCATCTTCATTCCATTAATTTCAAAATTGTTCAAGAAAACCTGAGCAGAGCCATGCTAAAAATTCTGAGGAATGCTCCGTGGGTAACATGGCAGGAGAAAGGGGGTTATGAGAAACAGTGTTCTCAGCCCAGCAGCTCCAGGCTGCCCAGGGAGATACAACTGCAGTATTTTGAAGCTAATACCCTCTGTCAGGAGCTGGAGCTGCAGAGCAGCCTGTGCACAGCCATTTGTGCCATTCCAGCTCACTGCAAGGAGCCTTTAGCATGACAAGACAGGGAAAGCAGGAGATCAACACAGCCAACGAGAAAATAAACATTTGAAAAAGCACAGGGACGCAGACAAGTAGAACATCCACAAAACATAAACAGTACTTCCATTTTGCTTGGCAATGACTTCAATGTACACTATCTTGGCTAATTCAGTTGGTATACTTAGTTGAGGAGTTACCTAAACAAAATTCACAACTCTTTAAAGGAGAAATGTTTCCACAATGACGTAGTCTTAATTCTCACTGAAATGTTAAAATTTACAGCATCCAGTCTTAGAATTTGAGGAATAGTTATTAGAAGCCTGTTGCTACTACTACTACACCATCAGAAAGCCTGTCAATCTACATCACACAAAAGTGCACTGATATGTCAATCTGCCTTCCAGAAACTTCCTACCCATTTCTCAAATTATTTGTGTTGTTAAGTAGCAGTGTAGGGTTTGTTTAGAATAATGATATTATATATTTGTATTACATGGAATATTGCAGCATGTGAATAAAGACATAAAAAGTACAGCACCCTTATCTATTCTCCACTCTGCCTTGAGATGAGGCAAAACAATTCCTTATGTGCTACTTTTTTTTATTTACAGTCCAGCTTTCCACTAATACATTCTGAAAGAGTACCATTCTTAGGAGCCTTACCTACTTTTACCTTGTGTCTAAAAGGCATTCACAAAAAAGCCCCAACGTACACTGTTACAAAAGATATCTGCTAATCATGACATTGAATTCATTATACAACTATATAAAAGTCTGACAGTACTCAGCATTCCCAGTTAATGGAAAAGATTTCTTTACTGTATTTGTATTACCCAAAGATATTTGCAGATCTTTAAAGTCTTAGAAGTGCATAAAACATAAGCAAGTAATTTCCAGCTGAGATGCAAATTAGTGCCTCAGGAACTGCACATGATACAAGACTGTGAATCACTTATTTACAGATATTGTTTAACTTAAAGTACATGTTTTCACTATTACTGAAGGTGGCAAAAACCAGTGATTACATTACAAAAAATTTGTGTTTCCTCTCTTAATTTTAGATCTTAAATGTGAATAAAATAGTCACTGTGTAGTACTAGAAATAAGCAAGATACTTCAAGGATGACAAGGATGCAGATCAGACAATTGTATAAAATGAATAAGCTAAAAGTTATGTTCACAGGTACTTGAGGAATTGAGATCTCTTAAGGACTCAAGAAAAATACGTTTACCCCTCTGAGACAAGGCACAAATATAGCTCTAGCACTTCACAAAGACACTATATTGCAATGTCAAGATACAGGAGAAAATCCCACCTTGCATCCAAAAAAGCCTTTTTTAGATTCCAGCATATTTTAAAAGGAACTTTGCAAAGATCCTTGCACTTGGACCTCCAGGTCATAACACAGTACTAATTCCTGCAGTTACCTTTCCCATCGAGTGTGCTCCAACAGCAGTCTGGCAAAGCAAGAAGGAATGTACTCATAAAAGGGAAAGGGAAAAAAAAAAAAAAAGGGTTTGGGTTTTTTGGTGTTTCACGTAAAAATAATATTTGAAATGTTTTTGCTTTTTCAAACAAACATGTTCGCTCTTTTAATACAGTTTTCAGCATTTCGTGAGTTTGGTGCATAGCAGAAGTTTAAAAACATTTCCAAAACATTTCAATGTCAGTGCAAGTAAAACAGTTCCATTTCATCTTCCTGATTAAATGTTTCTGTGAGAGAAAAAATTTACATGTACAGTTTTCTGCCTAAGGAGGTTTTGCTTTCACAGCTAACATTTCATATGCAAGAGTCCAATTTCACATCAAAGCTTTACTTTTAAATTCAGTAAGGATTCAAATTTAATCTCAGGAGACTATGATGTCTTAGAAGTTAAAACAGTAAATGCTGCTACCAACAATCTTTAAGAGATTCTGCTTTTGATAGATTCAGTTTTAATGGGAAACTGAAGTTACTCGACAAGCATTACCAGTTTTCTTGGGAGACTTGTAAAACATTCCGCTGATTCTACAGAAACTAAGGCTTTCACTTGAATTTCTAAATAACCTTCTATTGCAATTGCTTTAATACTGTGCTTCCTGCAATAACTTTCACTTCTACTCTTTGTCTCCTACACTAATCCACAACACCATCACTTTTCCCTCAGTTAAAACAACACAAGACACAGCCTTAATTAGTACACATTTCCAAAATCTTATCACTAAGCATTTGTAGCAATGTGTACCCAGTGTCACAGCCCCCTCCACAGTTAATTAATTTCCTGTAACCAAATAAACAGAAAAAAAAAAAAACAAACCCACTAAGCACTACATTTCAGACAGAAAGGCAACTGAAGGTTCAGGAAAATACACACTTGTCAACCACTAGCTAAAAATCCAAATAGTTCATAATTAAGCCAGTATATTGAAGAATTATTTTTAAAAAGTCCTATTTTTCATTTTCCCCCCGTATTAGCTGCTCCGCATACAATCTCTTGAAAGAGGGACACATACTAAGAAATCTTCATGCACATTCACCTGTATTTCCTTCAGCAGTTCAGCAGCTTCATTCTACAGCGCTCTAAAATAACTTCCTCAAAGGCACAGTACCATCCTCTTGTGTCAAATGCTTAGTTGTTTCAAAGACCAACTAATGTTTTTAAGAGATATTAGGCCTTTAATTACTGTCTTTACATTTCCTCCCCTGCCCTTATGGTGAAGGTACATGAATGACATGGAATGCCTTGTGTCTTCACTGAAGGGAAGAGATGCTTGACTGACTCCCTATCATTTCAAGGGTACAAGGTTTAATCCTTGTGTAGCTCAGTCCCACCTTCATCTTTTAAAACCCAAGATCTGCCACCTTGTAAAGGTTTGTAATTTCCCCATCTAAATCACCTGGAAAAAAAAAAAAAAAAAAAAAAAAAAAAAAATGCATGTGAAGAAAAAACCTTATTTNNAAGAAGAATGCATGTGAAGGAAAAAGCTTATTTACAGAGTGTTTTTTTTTTTAGATTAGGCAGATCAGAAATTAAAGACCAGTTTAAACATCAGCTACAAACTTAGTGGATGAGGTACTGCAACCCAGCTGAAGTAAATGCATTTCAATTATAAATTGATATAGGATGCTGCTCTCCAGAAAAAGCACTTCAAGACAACTGAAAGTGAGCAGGGTTACAATTTTGCAAAGTTAGCCTGACATGATCTAATTCAGCTTCAGTGGGAGTTAGATTGGGCCATGTGCCCACAGCTACATGAGTCCAACTGCTGCCTCTCAAAAACAATAGTTAAATGAAAACTGTCTTATTGCTACCATAATTAACCTGTCCCAGCCACATACATTAGTAATTATTTTTTTTTAATGGTAGCTTTTGTCAAAGTTTCTGCACAATTCCATGAGCACTTCAAGACAGACTTTTACATACATATTTTATATGCATAGCAAGAAGGCTGGCAAAGAAAGGCAAGGATGTGACACCAGAAAGATAAGCCAGTCTATCAGTGTTTCAGAGTAATGAACAACTTCCTTCACTGTGTGAGGTGGTCTCTTTCTATCCATAACTTAGTGCTCTTATTTAACAGAAGTTTCCTGAATCCTCTAAAAATTGCAGCCACCATTTGCTGTTACGAGATGCAAACCTGATATAATTTTCAACCGCATGTACCAGTAACTGCTCAACTGTTGCTGCCAGGGATTCTTTTCCATGTCTTACACAAATACATCACCTGTCATACAAAAATATATTCTTAACACTGAGTTGCTGCTACATTAATTTCTTTGCAGTGCCAGGAAGCAGCCTTGAGGAAAAAAATAATGAAAAATTGCTCTTTCATCTTGATGTTATTTTAATGTGATTGTTTCATTACAGCAATATATCTATGACCAATGAGGGAGATCATTTCTGTCTTTAGCTACTTAATTTCTATTTCACTGGCCATTATGAATGATTGAGGAACTAATGAATTTGTCTTCAAAACAGTCTAAGAATTTAGGAAGCATTCTGTAGTTATAGGAGGCAGATATTCAGCAAGTCTCAAACTACATATTTGACAAAGCCAACAAAGTAAACACATCTCAAAACACTGATCCAAGAAGCCGTAGTTAGCCCTTTTTAGATAGGATTAAGGGGTATATGAGCATACTGGCTGAAGTTAAGATGGAATATTTTTGGTCAATTTTTTGTGAAGAAGTAAGATGGAAGAATAGTGAATCTATCCAAGAGTGCTTTATCACAGAAGAAGAAAGTGTATCTTTCCCAAGAGTGCAAGTTTAAGATTGAGGGTGAGTGGTTGTTTTTGAACTTTGGCATTTGAGTAGCTCCAAACTCCACTGGCGAATCTTGAGATCAGAAAAAAACCACCATTCCCCAACCACTACTTCTCCTGGCAACAGCTTCTCCTGGCTGTTTCTCAGGAAACAGCTATCTTAATCTTTGCATTTTTAATACCTCCAGAATGTGGGTTCTAGACTACAAACCATCCTACAGCATTTGCAAAATTCTAGCTGGAGGGATTAACAACCAACAGCTACTCAAATCTGCCTGGATTATCTTTAAGATAGAAGAGATGAATATTATGACTACTCACATGTATGATTGTTTTAAACTACCAGCTGCACATTAAGAAGCAGTAAGGATTAAATTTAAGGCTTCAAGAACCTGTTTGTCCTCAATCTTATTTTTCATTTTTATAAAAGTTTCATTACAAGACAGGATGGATTACATGTATTTATACTCTAATCAAATATGAATTTTTAAAAGGCTGTTCTGTTCTACACAGACACAGTTGTGGGGTAAATATGTTTTGACATCCTAAAAACAACACTGACATTATCTTAAATATTACACTTAATTTTTCTAATTGCTGTATGTTATGACAATGATAATTTGATATATCTAACATGTATTAAGATCTTAACTTATTTTTCGTCTTCTTGAATCATTTACAGTCTAGCTACATCTTTCAACACACCACTGTTCAGTATCATAGAAAAACTGCAACCAAAAAATTGTATAAAGTAATTGTTTTATTCCTCCATTATTTTTCTGGATGGACTTGGCTCAAGGGCCTAACAGTATTCTGTTGTTTCCACAGATCCTTCATATAGCTGCAAGGAAACATCTTTAAAAGAAAAACTGCAATTTTCCTTAAAAATTAAGGCTTAAATTGATTAGGATCATCAGCAAGGTCTTCAGGTTCCATTAGTTTTTAAACTATAGCTGAATTTCTACTTATCATTCTGGGAACATTTTATTCTGTATGATTTTACCAAAAATGGGAAGGAAAACATCTACAAATACTTAGTTAACTGTTGGCTGAATTCATCAGGCTTCACACAAGTGTACACCAGACACCTCTGGTTTGAAATTTTCAGCATCATAAGTACAGTTCTAGGAAGCCATTTACCTTACTTTGGGCTGTTCAAGAACTATTTATCAAAGATAAAGATGAAAAATAGTGCTCTTACAGTTCACAGGCTATAGTGAAATAACCTTCTGCAGAAGATTTCCCATGTGACTGTAACCTGTTCAATTTAATAATCTAAAAGGTATGGTCACACAGATTGCCACAGCCTGTGCAGCTAACCTTGCTAATGTCCTTACAGCACTCTGACAACTATAATAGAAAGGCTGGAAGAGTGCCCAAGAAAGGTATCTAGCAGCTATCACAGCTTCCCAAAAGTTTTATAAAAACTCAGCTTTGCCAAAGCAAGAATTCTGTACTTAATGTGGAGGTGCCAAAATATAATCTTACCCAAAATGGGTTCTGGAATGAGTTGAGAGACCATGAACACTTCACCACTTGGAATGGGGGTCAGTAATACTGCGCTAGTCTGTGTGCTACAGTTTCCCTGTTTTTTCACCCTCCCGCCTTCCTAGAGTATCCTGTACCTCCACAGTGCTACCACTGGATATAAACAGCCAGCAGCAGCCCCATCTGTGCTGAATGCAGCAGTGGTAGAGCTTCACAAATAAAACAGCAGAGTGGCAAATGAGGCCATCCTTGCTGCTGGAATGGCCCATCTCCATCTCTTAACCCAGTCAAAGCACACAGACAACTGTGCTCAGAAGCAACCTACTTTGCTTGTGCTTATGCCTAAAGCCAAATTTGCCTATTATGAAAATGGAAGGTGACACAATAACACAAAGCAGTTTGAGTCAGTAGAAATGTACGCTGCAGCGCTCAATTACAGCTGGGTGAATTAAGGACTGTGTTATAGATTTAATTTCCCCCCCGCCCCCCCCATTGCAAGGCAAGATAGATCTTTCAGTATTAAAAATTCAATTCAAAATTATTTGAAGATCTTATCACTCAACAACTGGATTAATTCAGCTTGTAATTTTTTCCTTGGAGAAGAAGCACTTCATTTGGTATAACCTGGTCTTCCTATTTTGGGGGGACAGAGAGGGACAAGGAATTATCTTTACATCTGTTTTTCCTCCTGTCTAATTTCCCTGTACAGTACTAACTCCAGTCACATTTGGGGAGCCCAATCTGTTGACTCTTACCAAAGTCAAGCAGAGTCTGATCTGCACTGGACAGTGCTGAGACACTGATGCCAAATGGTGAATATTAACTGGTTCTACAAACAGTACTGTCAACAAAAAGGCACCATGTCTTACCAACTTTCTTTACCCATTCATACTGTAGGCACTTTCCAAGTTAAAGACTGCTGGTTTTTAGCATGCCAAACCCTCATTTTGACCAAACATCCTTACAAATACCAGACCCTACAGCCATTTTTGAAAGTACCAGTGATAAAAGTATCAGTATCTTCACATTGAAGTTAATTCAAATGCTATCATTCCTAAACACAAACTACTTTTTTTGCATTCTACAGTCGTAAATGCTAGCCAATTAGACATCTTTATTTCACAAAATACTTTTCATTGATAAAGAACTCTTGACGTACAAAACAATTGTGCCTCCATTTACTTACCTAACTTTATTCAATTTCCATTTCACAATTCTTATTTAGAAAAGGCTCTCCAAATGTTTAAATTAGGCCACTAACACAGCTTCTTTACAGGTTTTTAACTTTTGGATCACAGCATAACAGTGTGCCTGCTAGTTATGATTTTGCTTCTGTCATAGCAGGTTAACGGGTCTGATCCCTTGATTTGGATCTGTATGTTAGGACGATTTTATAAGTAACAGAAAATTACATTGCTCTAACTAGTACTCTTTGAACATTATGTCAAAGTTAACCCTTGCCAGAGATACGCAGACAAAAGAAGTTAGATTTCAGAGAACTTTGGAGAGAATCTCAGCAGTCTGATATAAGACCAGTTCTACCACTCAAAAAAACCCTGTGATTCATGATTGAACAGACAGGCCAGACTCTCCAAAAGTACCATAGTATTAATGAAACAACTGGCCTGTTTTCAACAGAAGTCATGAATCCTTTTGAATGCCTCCACAGGCTTATGAAGTTGGGCATCCAAATATCAAAACACACAAGATTAAAGACCATTTTGGAAAATATAATCTGCATTCAGCAGTTGCCTATACAAACAATTCTCTTGCAAGCATTTAGCTCGTTCTGTGTGGAGCACTGTGGAATATGAGTGTGACGAACTTCGTAAGAGAAAGCTCTGTCCTGTTTGCCATCTCAGTGACATAAAAATAGAAAGGTCACAAGTTTCACATTAAACAGTACCACACAAGAAGAATCTTTCCCTAAAATCTTTACAGCATAAAGGAACAGAGACAGAAACATGTGACTTACTGTAAGGTGTTGTATCAGTAGGGTCAGGAGGCGGGAAGTTTTCTGTGAAGTTGACATTACACAAGTCCGTACTACAGCAGCAGAAGCGGTATGTTCCATTCTGAATCAAGGAAGGGGTGGTAGTAACTATACACTCTTCAAAGTGACACTCCTGGGGGTCTCCTATATGAGACCAGCAACCTGTAAAAAGAAGCAAAATTACAGTTTTGTTTTTTTTAAAGTAGGCATAAAATTAGTTCAACTGACTGGATAAACACACCTATAGAAATCCATACATTACCTAATTCAATATTGCAGGTGAGGTGAAAACAGTTATCATAATTTGCTTGTCTGACTTTACCACCACTTTTTAAACCAAAACCTAAAGAATTTCTTTTAGAACTCCCCACAGCCAAAGAGAAGAAAACATGAGCAGGGATGAAGGCCAACATCAGAGGTGTTCAGCTGTCATCTTAATATGATAAAACCTGAATTCTTGAGCCTTCTAAGCAGAATTATGCCATTCCCCATTTCTCTGATACCACAGACCATATCACCACCCTCTAGTCCACAGCCTAGATGAACTGTGACCAAGTCCCTTCCTTAGGCCACAAGACTGCATCTATAGCTTGGTGCTTCTATCTTGATTTTCAAAATTCTGCTCTTCGTCATTGTCAACATCACTGGACTTTTCTACAGGATCACAACTTATTTCCTGGGTAATATCAGGCCCTTTGTCCCTGCAGCAACTGTTCCTTCACAAGTATGGTCAAAAGCAGTTAAATGTCATTTATCCACAAATACCTGGAAGGGAAAGAGGCAGCAGTGGGGCAGAGGTGAGTAGTCAGACTGCTCCCTTCAGCAGATTGCCAGATCAAACATGAATCATGGACTACAAATGCACAGGCTGATTGTAAATACGAGCTGCATTTTCATTTAGCCTTACACTACATTAACTTGTATCCAAGTAAAACAGAGCAGAATCCCTGAGAATGGTAATCAAAACATGGTCTCCAGCAACTGCAAGGCCCTTCACCCCTCCTACCTTCACTCTCCCCACAGAACAGCACTGAATTACAGTACTGACATGTGACAGTTGTGAACTGTAGCTGTGGTTTCCTTTGTAAACAAATATCCAATCAATATGAATATACAATATTTACTTAATAAGACACTGTCTTAAATTTATAATTACATCAATAAATATACTGAAATTCAAGAAAGCCATCTTCCTCTGGACATCCTAAATAAAAAGAAATTTGACCACTTTTTCTTTCAACTGTGCATTAAT
The DNA here is from genome assembly GCA_013397935.1 of Dasyornis broadbenti. Lineage (NCBI taxonomy): Eukaryota > Metazoa > Chordata > Aves > Passeriformes > Dasyornithidae > Dasyornis > Dasyornis broadbenti. The sequence continues at coordinate 2,819,742 of VZRN01005202.1, forward strand.
ATCTTTGGTGTCTTTTAGAAGTCATTAATTTCAAACAAACTTTCTGTTGACGTTCAAACTTTCTGTTGACGTGCCAAATGGGAAGTTTAAAATTATGCATTTGTACAATGTGTTAGAAGTCTAGTTTTGCAGCTGTGCATCTTTGTATCAGCTGGCTAGATACACAAAAAAGTGAAATAAGCAGCAAAACTACTGCACTTAAACGGAACTGTTACATACCTTGTTTTACAAGATGTATGTCTCCTTCTCGTGTTTTTTCCCAAAGTCCGTAGCAGGTACTACCTTTCATGCACAAAATTGTGCCATTCTCCTGGGAGATTCGGCTCTCACTGATTCCATGGTCCTGCTGATACGGGTCTTTAAATGCACACAGCCGCTCCTCACTCTGTGTAGCTTTAGCCAAAGCAAGAAAAATAATTTTTGTCAGTGATCTATGCATAAAATATTAACTTTAATAAAAGGACTATTAAGGTCTTCTGAAAAGATACATTCAAACCATCCTGACTTACAGGTATACGTTCTTTAGACTGTACTCCAACAGTCAGAAATAAAAATGAGGTCCATCCTGAGGTTTCTTTCACACAGAGGGGAAAAAAACCTCAGCAGATGTCACAAGATGAATGTGCCAACGAAGTCCAAAGGTGCAGAACAAAAATTTCATTGCATAGTCTGCCATCACCTGCATCACTTGTCCTCGAGCCTAAGTTACACGACTGTTTGCTGTTTTCTCCCACGACCACATGTGCTACTTAATTGTTTCCAGATCCTAAACCAAGATGACCTTTTGCAGACTGCCATCCAAACCAGTGCCTACCAAATTCAGAGGGTTTTTTCCACTCTCTGCTGTCGACCTATCCAGTTTTTTTTTTTCCATGTTACTCAGCCTTTGCACTGATACTGCTTTTTTGCTCAGCAGCTGAGCAGTTTGGGCTTTTTCACACAGCTTCATTAATGACCAACCCCAACAATATTAACAATAGAGTAAAGCCCATACAATTGACCAGCAGTTCTGGGAAACCTGCCTGTAAACAGGAGCAACGCAGCACGTAAAGTCTCCCTGTGAAATGTCCAGCAGGAACATCATAAAACGCACAAAAAGAGTTCAAAAACAAATACTCCCTACCACCTGAAAAAAATTTTGTGGTTTTTTTTCAGTAAGACAAAACCAAAGCCATCCACAAAAAGTATATTGATTTTTACACAATTATTTCATCAACAAACTCCAAAATGTAGTACCTTAACTTATATGTTTTAATTGCCTCTGTCATCTTTTCTCTAGGAAGAGTAAAACCATTCAAACAATAAATTCTTCAGAAAGGCATCAAGTTCAAGACAAATAAATCCTACATTTGTAGTGACTATATTTAGAATAATTTCATTCTTCTGTTACTGATTTTATGAAATGCATGGAAAGCTAGATGTGTAACTACAAGGCACTTAAATATTATTCCGAAGTATAGCTCAGCAAACATCCAATCACAGTAAGAATTTGTACTGCATATTTCAACAACTACATTTCATCCAGTTCTTTAACTCCCATCAAAGCTTTGGCAGCAAAAAGATGCAAGATTATATTGGTCTTTTGGGAAAAGCAGATTTTGAACTTAAAATTATAGTATATGTAATTGTAAATTATTAAAGGTACAGTAAAAAACTGTCTCCTCACAGACGGTTTATTTATTTGATCATTCTTCAGCACTGGCCCCAAAGAAGCCATGTTTCAGCAAGGCAGACTTACTGCAAAAACACAGCTTCACTGTGTCATCAGCACGGGTGATTGGGTAATAAACAAAAACCAAGAGACTTGGATACATGTGTCTCACTTTCAAGGCTATTACTATTTATTAAGGAGTCAAAATTTGTCATTCTTTTATGCTGAGACAACCATAAATTGCTGCACTCTTCAGGCCAGCATTCTGTCAGTGTTCCCCAGTTTATTCCGTGGCAGCAGTAACTAAAATAGCACAACTTAGCTGATTTTTCTACTGGTCTGGTCTGGTAGGGAGTGTGTGATCAGTTGAGCTGCATGTCAGCTCAGTGGGGGTAAAAGTCTCAGCTGAGGAGACAGGAACTTCTTAAGCCAGTGCAATTCAATCAGTTACAGCTCCACACACTCCGAGAACCCGGCCAGCAGTCCATGCTGCTCACCCACCTCTCCGAACTCTGGTCAGTGCACTATTAACACTTTACATCTGGAACTACAGTTTTGCAGTGATAAAAACATTTATTATGAGGCAGTGACTTACTCAATATTCACAAAGTCAGTTGCCTAAATTTTATATCCAATTTTTTTAAAATCTCTGTGAGCAGAGTTAGTCAAGTTACTGAGTACAAAAAGGTCACACATTAACAGCCAGCATATGCTGCCTGCAGCAGAACTTGCCAGTTGCACGCTGAAGTTTTATTCTCAGAACAGCTGAGTATGCCAGGCGTGAAGCATCTGTCCTGCATTCTCTGCTCCATGACATGGGACTGGCCAAGAAACAATGTATGAAAGGACAGGACCCCACTGCCATAACGGAACTGGATCTGACTAACACTTTGAAAGTTCAAAGAAGGAAAAACTATCACAGAATTACAATTTTCAAGACATAATGGGACAGAAGTACACAGCCTTGTGAAATAGGGTGTATCTGCTCCAAGGGGCAAGTACAGATGTTTTAAAACCTGTTGCATATGATAGCTGAGTGGGGCTAAGACCTGTCCAAGATCTGGTTGTTTACAAAATGTTCAAATTGCTGCAATACAAGCCCTTTCATAACTTGCCTTTACTGTGAAAAATAAATTTAAATGAACAGAATTTATGAAACAGCCACATAAATCTGGTTTCCTTATTAAAAAAGCAAAAGTAATTCCAGGAAAGTCCACTTCAATAATACCTCAGTATGTTAAAAAAAAAAAAAATAAAAATCTTTTAATCTATGAACTAATGGAAGAAAAAAAAAGACCAAAACAAACCAAAACCTTTTGAGTTTGCCTTGGACTCAGAAAAAAAATTACATGTATCATGTCTGTGCTCCAGAGACTGCTTTAATTGCTTACTTTTCAGGTCTCTTAATCTTTCTATAAAAGTCCTAGGATCAAGATTGAGAAGTAAGAATATGAGAAGATACTTGAAAAAAGAAAAGCTGTTAACTGTCATGCTAGATGCTGTCCAACCATACATGCACTATAGAAAATAAAAGTAACTACCAAAGGCTTTTCTGATTTAAAAAGACTGTTTTGCCCTATAAGAATACCTGCAGAGGGGAGGATGGAGCAAGCATGAGAAAATACAACACACAGAGTGAGCAACCTGAGTGTCTATCTTTATCAGTTCTCTTGCAAAGTAATAAAAGTACAAGTTAACTTGACACAATTTACCGTCAGATGATCTCAGTGGGAAACTTTTCCAACAAAAAATAAAGCTTACTCATCCAACAAGTAGAGTTTTCATGCTGATCACTGCACATTCCTGCTTCGATTATAACTTGGAGAAGCACAGCCCCTGTGGGAGCAGTACCCACTGCAATACTCTGCTGACCCCTGCCCCTTCCCTGATGCCACGGAACATCTGGAGAACAGGGGACATGGAACAAAAGCTACTTTATTTTTCTCTATAGCCTCTGTATATTCATTGTGGAAGCTGTAACGCCGAAGAAAATTAGGTAGGGCATTCAGATGTACAGAAACCGTCTTGAAGAATAACAGAATAGATGAGCTGCTTCAGTTACTCTGCATGACTTGGGTACATTCCTGCTCTCGGATTTCCTTCTTCCAGGCAGCAGAAACTAGCCTGGTTTAAAAATTTAATACTGGAATACTTCTAGGTCAGGTCTTGAAAGCAGCTTTTAGCCTAGGTGAGTATGCTATATGCCTTAAACCTTGCCCAAAAGAAGTACTACAACATACTACTACAAAAACCACACAAAACTGCTAGAGTGCCTCTTGAAAAGTTGACCTATTTCAACAGAAATCTTACTCTTCAAGGTAAAATACCATTGTTCATTTGGATTTATACATGTTCCACATGGATGACTTTTTTCATCAGTGTTCAGTCACCATGGGAGCCAACAGGTATGCGGGGTGCATTCAGAGCTCAAACACACCTTCCTGTCCTTTGGGGGCTCTGCACCTGCAATATTTGAGGGCAGCCGCTAACACTCTCTGTAGCAGCTTAGCTGGAAACAATTCCAAAGCTGCTGCTCTGTGTTTGGAGATATTTGAAAACCATCTGGATAGGGTCCCAGGCAGCTGGCTCTAGGTGACCCTGCCTAAGCAAGCAGTTGGACAAGATGACCTTCAGAAGTCCCTCTCAACCTCAACCATTCTGCAATTCTTACATGTCTCCAAGTATTCAATGTGCAGCAGCCAGACAGAAAAATTGTTCCTCAGCTGAGATACTTGGTCTTTTTTGGCTCTGAGGCAGGTGAGATGGTAGGGTAAGACTAGAACTACTGGATTCTCTTGTTTGTCTTCAGTTCAAACAGATCCAAACCCAAGGAAATACCTTAATGTTATGATCTTCATTAAACAACAAGAGCAATTAAAATAACTTATGCTGTGAAAACTGAGGCTCCTGAATTGCTCTATTTGATACATCCAGTTCATTTGTTACCTGTTAGAAACATGAAGGGCAAAGTCCCTGCAGACACACCAGATATTACAGACCCATGAGCAGTTCACTGTCCAGTGCTCCTTTCCTTACAGATTTCACAGACTCAAGATGCACCAGCAGTGTATACTCAAATCAGCAAAATGCAGAAGCCATTTCAAACTATGCAATGTATCTGCCCAGACATGAAATGTCCCAGCATACAAACACAACTAAGACCTAGCACCAAAATAAGTGGCAGCATAGGTTTCACATGACATCTGCTGAAGTCATCCTTCAAAATCCTGAATTTACCTTTATAAGGCAAATTTCATAGTAAACTCTTTGCTCGTCATGTAGAACTCATTATACATTCTGGTCTTTTCTAACTAACCCTTTAATGAAAGATCATAAGAGATTTTGAAACCAAGAAATGGCAACTGAATACCTAAATGTCATACACCACTGAAAAATTTGCTACTGCAGACAACAGTAGAAGCAACAGATAGGCTGAAACTGAAGAGAACAAAGAGTAAAACTTAACAAATTATAAAGGATTTATAATGAAATGTCAATTTTTCATTCCTCTTGTACTTGTGTACCAGACAAACTATGTCAAAATAATTCAACAGAAATAATAAAATGAACTCAAGCATCTGTTCTCTCATCCTGCAGAGATTTCTAACAAAGACAAGGGAGGAAGGCACCATTGCCAGAAGTTCTACCAAGGGGAAAACCAGCAAAAGCACAGCAAGCTCTTCAATTCCCTATCATAAACTAGAAAAACACCCAAACCTCAAAATTAGTTCTGTTGGCCTTCAGCCCATTTTACACCTCTATTTATACAAAAAGACACTTTTATATCCCATTTCAGAAATGAACACGAGTGGCATTAGAATTCAATATGGGTGCTCCAGGCAGTCATCTGAGAAACAGTAAACATTCTCAGCTTTCCTGCTTGGCTGTGCTTACCGGTGAGTCTGATCATCACATGCACTTGTAACAGACTTCACTTGAATCAGATTGTGAAAACTTATGTCATATTCCAAGAGGAGAATGGGTAAACAGACTACATTAAATTACTTTCCTGAAATCACAAAGGAACTGGAAATAGTCCATGGCTTCCCAAGTCCATCCTGTGGCTCACGCTTACTGTTGCAGTGCTCTGCGGGGCATGGAGTTCATCCCCATACCACCACGCAGCCTCAAGAAAGAGGACCAGGTCTTAAGGAACTTCTTTTTGGCACATGGCTCAGGTTTTATGTGATTTATCATCTTAGAAGTAATCAGTTCTACCATCAACAAAAAAAATCTGAACACTATCACAGAAAAAAATGCTATAAAGACATTTTCAGTATTTTCTCCCTGTAATCATGCTGCTCTTTCCAGCTGCTAAGAAACAGAGACCTGATTCACACTGATAAGTAAATTCTGTCTGCTCACTACAAAAACACCGAGATACCATTTGAATATTTGCCTTTTTTCCCCACTAAAGATATTTCTGAACGGCAAAGATCAAAAGAAATTTACAAGTGCACGTACTATGTCTGAAATGTTGTATGCAACTAATACACAATTCATCCATACTAGGATGAGTTTAAATAAGTGTGTCGCTACTGTTTTTAATATAGCAATTCTTTCACTATCACTTGTGTGTTCTAGGAAAACAACGACTGAAAACAATGCAAGAAATATAAAAAGTTACAGGAATCCAACTGCAAATCCTTAGAACATGAGTCATGTTTTCACTAATAGCATTGGAAGTCAGTTCCATTAGTACTTAAGTGATGCTTCCTGACCTTGCATCTATTCAGTGCAGTACACAGAATTCACATCAAGTGCAAAGCAACGGGGAAAGGAGGGGAAAAAAAAAAGTCTCAAGTGTTACTCAAATGCTAGTCCATGGTCTAATTGTTGGGATTAAAGACAAATAAATAAATAAAACATTTTCCACTTTATGATTAATGCCAGGCAAAACATTTAGTGACTCAACAGTCACAAATACAAGAATCTGAGATAGCAGGCTGAAGACAAACCTGCACGCAATCCACAAGAACAGACCTGCTGGCAACACAGACCACACACAGGGGTACCTTGTTGGTAATTACACCAACTGCCTTCAAGTCCATATAGGTGAAGACTTGAAAAAAAAAGCAAGAAAAGAAAACTGTTTCCAAGCATTTGTTTGCCTATAATAGGATTTCTTTAAATACAGGTCACCATACATTCAACTGGGAATCTCAGTAGGCTGCAACAAATTTGTTTTCAAAGACTGATGTTTTTTTCTGTAACTTGTCCTTTCAATTACTGAGATTTTCATCAGAACAGTCATATACACAAAACCTGTTTTGTTTTGGCCCTGTCAGCTTTCTGTGGAGTTCTTTTATTTACACAATACAGGGAAACATCATTGCCCTCGAGGCAGGGTTATGAGATTGCATGTGTCTTTATAATGAAAACTATTATAAGGAAGGCGCACATCAGGAGGCTCCTTGGAGTATATATTTTCAAATACTGATAGCTGAATTCTGGTGTGATGTACAGAGAAACAGAATCTTGAAATCATCACTTACCAAAAACTCTAATGCTGCTTTTAAAATCTTTTTTTCCTCAGAGGCTTTAATTACAAATATTTCTAAATCTGTATTGACTTGTATTAAAAAAAAAAAAATCATAAACAGATGTCTTTTGAAGGAAGTCATGCTTCTCCAGACAGACCACCATTAATACCAACTTAGAGTGGGAGGAAAAAAGGCTGAACTGCTGGTAATCTTCCATGTATTTACACATCCAATATTCTGCTTTGTAGCATGTTTGACCAACTGCACAGCAGGGATCTGCACTGACTGGTCAGAAAAACAAATAAATTGTCTGCCTAAGGATTAGGCATGAGGGCATGAAGGTCTAAACCAACCCAAAATGGCCGGGAGACTTTCTGAGCAAGAGGTCAGGAGCAGCACAGTGCAACACAAAGCCAGGGAATGTTTGGTCAGGCAGCCTGCACAGCCTATTGCCATACAGCAGGCTTCCATGTCAGAAGTCCTCCAGATGGGCTCCAAAATGCAACCACTAGACTAATATTTTAAAAATATGAAGATGAAATAATGGAAATTTGCACAAGAGAATACAGCAGAGCTTCTAGGAGGGAGGCAGGAAAACAAAGAAAAATGCTTCAGAAAATTTACATCTGTGGTAAATTTACGTATTTTCCTTTCCTCCTAAGAGAATGAGGGAAAATAAAAACCATCACAATCATTAACTATTTTACAGGACATAATATGTACCTCAAGATATACTGTAAAATATATTTTGACAATAAACCCTTTACAGTTTATACTCAGTGTTAAAATCTGGAATAATCTGTTCCCAGTACTGCATGTTCTTACCCTTCGTTGATGAAAATTATTTTGGTTTTGTCTGCTTTTGCTGACTAACATAACCGTTTCAAATGCTGGCAATTAAACAGAGCCAGGCTTTGATTGAGAACTAGTGCCAAAACTAAAATGAATGCTAGTACTGATACCCATTTTGAAGTGATGGGCTGCACATGCAGATGACAAAATAACTTATGTTCCTTACAAGGTCCTTTGCCCACAAAATAGCAGTAGATGCGAAAATTCAAGTGTCTTTTTCTGTACATGATATACATAGTATGTCACTTCTCCTTAATCTAGCCTTCAGGCAAGCAAGTAAATTTGAAATCTATTTTCTTTCCTTGCTCACTTTCTAAAAGTGTTGTGGAGCTGATTAAGGCTAGCAGCAGTGATGGGGACACCAGCCTTTTCCTGTTGAGTTTTCTTCAACAATACTTGGGTATCTTGGGGTTCCAGCCTCATTCTGAAGAACCAGTGGTCTGCTAGCACTAAATCAGTGCAAGATCATGTGGCAGCTGCATAGAGTCATGTTGTGCACAAGGTTCACGCTTTGCTTCCCACTCAGGCACTGCTGTCTCCAGCTGCTTTGGTACATAGTCCATGGCCTCCTCTGGGCCCCACCTGGGACCAGCTGTCCCTCCTGGCAAAGCCTGATTGGCACCTGGCTACCAACACATACCCGCCTTGCAGCCTTACATTACTATTATATACCTCTGCCCCGATGTGTCCACCATACCAGGAATTTCGTTAATTGGAATTAATGTAAATGGAGAGGCCAAAAGTAAATTGTCAACTCAAATTCTGTACTAAAGGCCTTGTTCTCCTTTTACCCAAATTTACTCTCAAAGGAAGTGTTACCTTAGAAGAACCCGGCTTAAGTAAGAGGAGCCATGCAGCAAAGAACCAGGACGGCAGAGATTTATTGCTAGCAGCTGACAAATTATGTAGTTACCAAATGCTGCCAGATTTTATGAAAAAATACCTGACCTCACTGCCAATAAACTGTGTCACTGCCTTATTTCTACAACTTTCTAAATGCGTCTGAGGACCACCAGACCACCTTGCTGTGCAAACCTCACCCGAACTAGACACTACCACAGATGCAAAATTTTATCCACGTAGTAAGAGCACAAGATTTGGTGGCAAGAAAGCAAGAAACGTCTGTGTTTTGGGTCAAAATTCAAGAATATCAAGTGAATTTGAACTGTTAATATTGCTTTATATCAAGAGGCTTGATGCATTTTTCAGCTGATATGGGAACAGATTCGAGCTGAATGTGTAATGTGGATACACCTCATTGACTCAGCCAGGGTCAGAGAAGGACAAACTGCAGTATTCAACCCAAGTGTCCTGAAGTCCCAACTACAGCTGTAACCGGTTGACCTCTGACTACCTTTATTTGGGGGCCACTAAACAGAGTTTCCCCCACCCTACAAGATCTCCTCCGCAATGTATACAACTAAACAAGAAAAAGAATCTACCTCTCACCGTGATTCAGCATTTTCCTTAACATTTATCGCTGTTTTCAGTTGGCACACCGTTAGGACATTTGTTTTTGCTGTGTAAGTCTGTGTAGTTCAGCAGGTTTCTTCCTTCCATCTTCTCCCCCCTCTGCTAAATTCTCATTGATTTTTAACAAGACAGAATTAAAACAAAAGGCATGTAAAAAAAAAAAAAAGATAGTGGAAAAAGGTTATCAATCTGACCAATATGAAATTCCTAAATATATCACCCGCTAGGTTTGAAAAAACCCCTCTGGTGTATTAAAAAACCTGTAACAGTATCTTATTCAGTGATTACACAGGACTGGTGATATTTTATCACACAACTTAGCACTTAAGAAACAGTTAAAGGCTTTATAGCAAGAGACTGCAGCAGGTTTCTTGGTGTTGTAAAAATAGTAAAATGTCATGGCATTTTGGCATTCACTTTATTAAGCTTTAAAATACTCATTTTTGTCATCAGACTTCAAGTAAGAGCGATTTTAAAAAACTTTTCATTTCATATTGTAACGAAATCCAGTCAGCATGTTCTATATGGAAATACAAGGGTCCAAGCACGTTCAAAGAGTCTTCTGAAAAAGCTATTAAGCTCAAATACTCGAAAGTAGAAGCAAATTAGCATAAAACATTATTAAACCATTAAATACCATGAAAGTGTGAATTCATAGAGTATGTTTAACACTCACTTAAGGGAAAATCTAATCTAAACACATTAGTGGAGGACAAAGCATAAAAAAATTTACCCTCAACTCCAAATGCTTGTCTTATTTTAAAATATTCTTAGAGCTTCCATGAAATTAATAAAGTCGAAGAAGATGATTTTCTGTGAGGATTCACATGGCAAAAAACATCCCTATGGCTTCAAATCACATTTACTTGTTTGCACTGTCTTCTTGTCTCAAGATGCAACATAGCTTATTCAAGATTGCTTATTTTACTCCATGAGCAAACAGGAATTACAGGCTTTACACATAGTTGAATCAGCTCAGAGAGAATCTACTCACAGACTCTCAATGTAGAACAAAAGAAAAATTTTCAACAAAAAGTATTTTGCAAGCCAGCTTTAATGTATACCTTCCACTTCATTTAAGAATTAGTCCAACTCACACTAAAGGTCATTTAAGCCCAGATTTCTGGAAAAGCATAGGGAAAGAAGTTGCTGGCCTTCACTGACTCGACAGGATTTTGGACATCCAGCTTCTTGAGGTCTCCTGGAAAAAATCCCAGTCTACATTTAATCTGAAAGCATGACTAAATTACAGGATTTAAACAAGTCTAGCATTATTCCAATTATTTTTTTATATATTTTTCACTTCCTAAATGACTATGTCTCCATTCAAAGAAAAAATAAGTTCATGTTGCTGTTTAGCAATTATGTCAGAATAGAAAACAGCCTTAGTCACACATCATCTTTTCCAGTGACCAGTTTCTATTCATGGAACTGAAAAAGCCTGAATTCTTTATCTTTGCCCTAGACTGGAGTTCAGGGATTTTTTTTCTGGGTATGAGCGTCTGGCTTTTGTTTATCTGGGCTGTCAAAGTAAAGTATCTGCATGGAATAACACAGGAAACTCTGCAGCAAAAGCAACAGTAAAGCAGACTAATGATGTGGTATTTATGCCCCAAACTCAGATGTAACAGACTTCCCACAGCAAAATCGCTTATTTCAGAGTCTGCTTTACATTCCCTCGAAAAAAGATCTGCTACTTGGTAAATCCCCTAACACATGTCATGTACTCACTTTTCTACCTAGCAGGGATGCCATTTCTACTGCAGCTAATACTGAAGCACTTTCTGGAGAACTTTTCAGTAGCTTAAATCAGGAGATAGTACTCATACAGCCCATCTCTTGTAGCATATTACAAAAATTCTTCCTATAAACATTTTCAGGAAGCTTACACTACTGGCAATATACTGAAACATTTGAAAACTGGCAAAAATTCTTCGACCTGAAGCTACAAGGAAATTAAGCTCCAGAATCCCAATCATATTTTGCCCTCAGACAGAAGCATGACCTGTTTGGTTTTGAAATCTTAAGCCCTGAAGAAAATGACAAGAGCAGCAAAAGGCAGAAACTACCTTCTACCCTGACATGCTCTATAAAGGCATGAAGCCTCTCACCATCTCAGAATTCCTCACAGAACGTATGTTTAAGTTCAAAAACATCTCAAGTCCTTATCTTCAAGGCAGTTATTAGTATGCCACAGAATACCCCACAAACCATCGTTATCTTGAGTCAAGAGCATAGTCAACATGACAGCTCCCCAGGCACCTTAACGCAACCAGCGCAAGGTAAAAGCCAACTTATGCAGAGGACAGAGCATTATCAAGGACCAGTAAGAGATTGTGGACTGCTACAGGAACTTGGGACCTACTTCAAACACTCCTACTTTGTGTTCCTTAACTGAGAGCAGGTATGGAAAGAATTGTCAGCTAAAGGTATTTATGGTGTTTGTTGAACTGGGCAAAACCAGAAAATATCGACTTTTGCTTCTGTTGGACTTCAAGGTTATCAGCCCATTGAACAGAGGTCACTGTTCATATATTTCTTGATGTTACAGTGCTTAAATTGTTAGAAATTTATGGGCACAGCACTGAACTATTTAAAATCAACTCATACATTTTCTTTATGCATTTATTCTTTTCCATTTAAAATCTTTATTGTACCAAAACCAGCTTCACTGGCTAAGAAGGTGATATAAGCAAACTTTTACAGACTTTGTATAGTCAGGAAAAAAAATCAGTGTCTAGTCAAGTCAAGCTCTTCATTAACTTCTGATTTCTAAACGTACACAGTTAAAAAGGACATAGTTGGTACATGCTGACAAGGCCAGGTTACTGAACACACTTTTGTTTCAAGGACTGGTTTCACATACTGAAGTACAGTACGTCACACCAAGGAAACAAACTTCGGGGGACAAGGAAACAACAACAACAAAAAGCTTTAAACAGAAGAAGATTGTTTTTAATTATCTTTTTTGATGGTTATGACAGGAAACATGGAAAAGGGCACTCCCAAAATAGGCACTCAAGGAAAAGACTGTAATCAACTTGCTTAACATTTTGCATTGCACACCTGAGAATGATGGCTAGAGTTACACTCAAAAGACCACCTGCACTCCTCACCCTACTTTTTTTACCTCAGGTAGCACAGGTTAAAACATCTCACAAGACACAGCAGTAGTGTGTGACAGCAGTAGTGACAGAAAACATCAGATTCTTCAGGTTCCAAGGCAGCCTAACCCACCAATTAGCTGCTGCAGAGGTGAGCACAAAACCAGACTGTGCGGGGGCTTCCCACGCACACTGCAGCTCTCCACCACAGACACAGAAAAATCAGCATTTCAGTCCAGGAGAGTCTGCACTTTATCTGATTCAGACCTACTTAAAGGGCAGGAAATAAGCACATACAGCATCTTGGCATTTGGGACTAGTAAGGAAGGAGCAATGCCAATCTCATTATGACAACCAAAAAAACCGCAATGGCATACAGGCTTTACAATGGCCGAATTCACCAGTAAGGAGCGGGTTTCCTCTGTGTTTTCACTTTTTTGGAAAGACTTTAATCTTTCAACACAGAAAGTGTTATACATATTTATTACAGGGACATTGAACAAATATCACTTAGTTGAATTTGGTGTCTTTTGAAACAAAACTATGATCAAAGACTTTGTTAGCCACTACTGAGAACATTTTCACTTATGTCTGGGGACGTAGTTTAGTGGTGAACACGGTTGTGCTGGGTTAATCGTTAGACTTGTTAATCTTAGAGGTCTTTTCCAACTGTAACAATCCTATGATTCTATGAAATGATAATTTTTTTCTCTTTAATTTGAAGTAGAAGCATTAGAAAGCAATACAACTTGCACCAAACATTTAAATAGCAGCTTTAAATACATTCAGATCAGGTTTCTTAACTCAAGTACTTACTTCCTAGTAAACTGGCTCTAATTTATGAAAATTAAAGTGCAACATTGAAAAACACATTTACACATGCACTATTTAAGTTATGTTTGTTTATAAAAAATACATGGTTGTACAGAATAGTGCATATTTTAAGTAATTCATATGTACTTATAAAGTAGGTTTTCTATTCTTTTTAACAGATTTGTATAAAGGAAAATTTACTTGCAATCTCTCTGTAAATAAGAGATCCTGATCCAAGCCTGAATTACTTGACAGGGTGATAAGCCAGATAAGGACATTTTCTGGTGATTAAAATACAAATCCTTCCAGTGTTAAATGAATTTATGTTCAATGTTTTGCTAAGCAGTTTTAGGACAAGCATGTCTTTTTCCCCCCCCTTTTAAACATAAACATAGCTATCAGAAAAGGGAAAAACCCAGACAACACACAACTCATAACCTGAATATATGTTTTAGAGTCTTAAGGCAAGATATAATTTATTCTACAATATTCACTAAACACATTTACAGGATCAGACAGGTTTTCAGGATCTGAGACAAACTAATGCTGCAATCAACGGATTAGCAAACCAGCTGCCTATGTGCCATTACAGCTGATTATCATAGACTGTAGACAGCTAGCTTACTTGGAAAGTGCTTTCAAGAATACTCAATTGTTGCCAGAGATAAGGGTATAGCAGGGTAATGTGACAATAACTCATTATTTTATTATACATAAAAAAGGAACTTATGAAATATGAACTGCATGGGGGTTTAGAAAATCTTGTTATAAACTACATTTACAGTAAAACCTGACAAACTTAAGGAGACTTACTAAACACTGCCATTCAGAGCTAAGGATGCCGTGTAGTGAAGGTTTGACTTTTCAATCTTCTCTCCCAGTCTCACTAAAAACTACACCAATGCCAAAATTCATCTTATGAGACCTTATTACCTTACAAATGTTTGAATAAAATCACAGAAAGAGAAAAAAACTGAACAATTTGGAAGTTACAGGTTTATCTTCAAAATGTTTTCAAGTCTCTTTCCAGTTCATGTGTAGAAAAAAATTGTGAAATAGAAACTTCCAATAGCCCTCAATAAAAAACTGCCTTTGTTATTAAATAGTCTTCTAATAGGTTGTTATGTCCAAATACTTTTCCCTCCCTAAGGCTATGAGAAAGAATTATTGTTCTTACTGAAGACTGAGCTACTACGAAACAGGAAAGCAGCAGAACTCAGCATATTTTAAAAGATACTGATGTGTTTACAGCATTGCTCACAAAAAAGAGAAATGTCTTTAGTTTTCTGCTAACGCTTTGGCATCGTGTTCTTCACTCCAACTTGATACAACTATAAAGGAAATTCAAAATTTATTAACCATGAAGGAAATTCAGATGTGGACAGAAATTATAGTAGTGATTTGTTTATCTGGTAAAACCACTCCCTTCAGATTACACTGATGTAAACCCAAGACTAGTAACCAACTAACCTCATCCCTCAGGTAGTTGGTAAAAGAAATAATGTTAGCAGAGTAGAGCTGTATATCTCTATCAGAAGTACGGACATGACATTCTTATTGCTGCATATGGCTTGCTTTGACTAACACTGGCTTTAGTCTATGTAATTTGAAATTATATATGAAATTCTGAGATTCCTGTACAGGGAGAAAAACAGGATCATTTTGATCACAGTATCTAGATATTGATATGGCTTCTGTATCTCAGAAGAGGAAGCCAAAGTCAGAATTTCACAGCCAGTCAAGAGAGGACAGACTGCCTAGGGGGAACTACAGAAGTATAAACATGCACCAGTTATTCAAAGCACAGCTTTCCAGAAAGCTTTTAGATTAAATAGATTATTCCTTCCTACTTGCTTCTTCTCTAGTTTGTCTTTTCTCCCTCACCTTCTGGAGATTTAAAGGTCTTTGAACATCCTGTGTTGGAGATGAGATGAAACAACAGCCATTCACAGTTTTTAAATGCTCTGTCTGAACGAGGCAGAGTAGTTAAAGAAAAGCAGCTTACCATAGTTTTATCCTCAGCTTCTTTGTTTACAACATGGTTATTCTCCAAATCTTGCTTGCTGTCTCTATCCCATAATACTGAAAGGTAAACCTCTCAGGTTTGCAAGCTTTTTTCACTCTTACATCAAATCTCTTGAAATCCGCCTCCCTATCCATCCATTCATCCAAGCAAAGCTGTCTAAGAAGGTCTAAACACAAGTTCATCCACACTGCCTTTGTCTTCTTTATTTTTAAAAGTTGTATTTTCCATTACACCTTGGTTTTTTCTAAATCACAGTTGCACGTCATTGAGGACAATGAGGATGAGAAAACAGGAAATACTTTGATTGATGTGGGGTTTAATATTACCCAGTCACTGTATTATTCAGGGACCTGAAAAAGCTAATAGAAATTAAAGTGAAGAAGATCTCAACAACAGAATCAGTTGGATCTCACAGAGGAAATATAAAAGGAGCTCATGCTCAGCTTCATTAATCCTTTCCCCCTGGCCCCCTGCCCCTAATTAGTGTGTCGTAAGTGCTTTCTCAGAATACTGGACCATAAGGACGTACAACACAGGTATCAATGTTAAATTGAAAGTAAAATAATGAAAATGTTGGCAGATAAATAAGTCTCTTCTCTGAGAACAAAACATGAAAACAAAAATCCAGGCCAAGTTACCTTTGCAGAATAATAGCAAAGGAAAATGAAGAAAGTCCAACAAAAGAAATGTGCGACTGTTACCATCTGACAATAAACCAGTGACCACCAGTTACAGAGGAAAAGGAGCATTTCACAGAACAAAAAAAAGAGGAATTTAATTCAGTAATCTCTGAGCTTTCTCTGCCTAATAAGCAGAAAGACACCATTCCCTTCAGCTGAAGCTCTCTTGGTTCAACATAAAGCCAAACAAGTAAGCAAAGGACAAATGTAAATAAAGCTCTAAACAAAAATAATTGGGTTTTTTCTCTACACAAAAATCAAGTTTCAGGGCATTTTCAGCATTACAGAAAAATGTTAACAGGACATGACAATTCCCAAGCTTTGCAAAAAGTACTAACTTGTAACTGAAAACACAGACAAGATAAGTACAATGAAATTCAGCAATCTCTGAACACACTGAATAGCTTACTTATAAAATACCATCATTCTAATAGTAGTACTTGGACTTTAAAAGCTACTGAAATAGTGAGTGCAGAATCTGTCCCACAACATTTAAAGTTCCAGGTAGTTTTACACCACTGCAGAGGTCATTATTATGTACCCTTCCACCTCCCTGTTGCACCCCTCAAGCAGTAAGGTTCTCTCCTGCTATTGCTCCCCTTGATGCTTAACCACACTGTACCTTCCACCTTACCTTTCCAAGTCTCACCATATTCAGTCCCCCACTGATCTTTTATCAATCTGCTTATCATTTCCCTGCCTGCTCCTCCCCTGATGCATTTGATAGCAGATGCCAATTACTCTCTTAAGCACTACTACACCTTTTCTAGGTCACTCTATACATATAGCACAGTTCCTGTGAGCAGCTGCAAAGTCACAGTCACTCTCACCTAATTTTATCCAAGCTTGTGCAGAAATTAATTTCTACCACAAGGTCTAAGTCCACAAAGAAATTAGTTTCTCTTTTTTAAACCATTAAAAAAAAAAAAAAAAAAAAATCAGCAAATCCCCCACACTAACAGATGTGTTAAGTTGACATGATAAGTGGCTCCATTGTGACTGTCTTTGGCATCCTTCAGCCTGTGACCTGGCTTCCACACCGGTATTTTTTTGCCCTGAGTCATTTCACTGTGTCTTTATTTTGATTATTAATAAACTGAGACAGGATCCAACTCATGCTTTCATCCAAGTACATATCAAAAACATTAAAATAAGAAAGATTAAATCTATCCTGGTTATTACCATGTCAAAGTGCTTATCAAAGTCCCTATTCAGGAGAAGCAATTTGTTCTCTCATTTTATGGGGTAACATGTAACTCCAGAATCTGAGAGATGGAAGGTGAGAACATTCTGGAGACCTCTGTGGGCTCCGGTAAAGTGACTGGCACAAGCACCCACTGTGGAAGATTCTCTTGGTGACCCCAGGTGACCCTGCCAGCCAAACCCCCAAACTGACCCACAGGAACTCATGCTGATATGCATTCACCAGTGGATGGGCACAGCGCTGCAGTAAGAATGACAGCAGGGGAGATTTCTTCCACTTTGTTTTTACCCACACAAAAAGCAGTCCCTTTCTTAACCCTTCATCTCATCTATAACTTAGAGACACCAGATGCTAAGATAGCAGAAGTTCTTTTTTTCAGACTCTGTCCTCCTCTCCTACCCATCATAAAATACTGCTCGCTTGCTATTTCCAGTCAAATTTGACAGAAAAGTAAAGACCTGGTGGGTACTCATTTCTCCAGAATTTAATGAAAGCATGCTGGGCAGAGGTGAGTGGCACCAGAACAACTCCAATGGAAAGAAAAGGTGCTTATTAGGCACAAGAGATTTTACAGCTGAACTGAAGATTACTTAAAAGTGCCTCCTTACTTAATCCCAGCACAGCAGCTCTCAGGAGACCTCTGGCAAATACACTGCTCCCAGTTTGGCCAGAGCTTTTCCAATCATCAGAACTAAACCACATTTCTCACTTCCATAAGTTTTTAGCATAAAGGTGTAACCATTTACACTTAAATTGTACTGAAGTTGTTAAATTCTGGTCAAGTGCCAAATGGCAGCGTCAGAGGCAGATACAGTGCCAGGGCAGAAGCTAAGAAACACTGCAGAGGTCTCTCTGCTCCTCCTCAGCAGAGAAACAGCTTCCCAACCAAAACCAGTTGCAATAGAACAGGAGAGGAAATGGAAGAAGAGCCACATGCAATGTCTTGCTGTGTTTTAATCTAAGCTCAGCCACATGCTCCCTCACAGCAGTGTCCCTTTTTAAAGTGTTACAAACAATTGAATCCGAAGGGATCTACGCACACACACCCCCCTCACCTTCTGCTGAAGCACACACTAACATAAATCCTACTCTGGCATAAGCAGCATATTAAAAGAAACAAGAATTTTGTCTATTAAAACCCAAAATTTACACTTCGCAGTAGGATGAATAGAGCAGACATTCTTTTCATTTTATACAGTTTTCTTGACATGCATAAATTGATTTAAAAGATTCTACTCCAGACATAATTTAAAGCTAAATGAATCTGAGGCTGACAATTTTTATTTTCTTAAGCTTTACTTTTTATATGTGTTCAAAGAAAATAAGTACTGAAAAACATCACTGCAAGCATCACTATAGCAACTGCAGCTCTTGAAACTTTCTTGATGCAACACACTCAGATTCCAGATGGAACAAAATGCCATGTCTATCTTGATTTTCTAAGGAGCCTCTCTTTCTTACAAAGCCTTCAAAGACTAGCAGGGACATCTGCTGCAGAAGTTGCTCTTGTAAAAAGACCACACAGACTCAAATAAATTTACCTATTTTCACAGTTCTGAAAAGAAATAAAACAATCTATATCTGCACCCAAATGCCTGCATGAAATGTCACTAGAACAAGAAAAGAGTTATGCAAGGTATTTGAGTCCCTTTACAACCCAAGGGTTGACCTCATTAAAGTCAGAGGCAGTTCTGCCACATATTTCAGCAGAGCCAGAATTCCACACTTATGGGAGACTTCTCTAGTAACCCAGCTCTTTGACTCACCACACTGCATCTAGGGTATTTTGTAACATTTTACTACATCTGCTGCCAATCAATTCTGCCTCACGTAATTTGCAGAAAAAACTGTGTATCCTTGAATCCAAATCTTAGAAAATACTTAAAAAAAAATAATTATTGTTATCGCTGTTAAAGTACTATGGATATTATAAACATATCCAGTGTTGTTTTACCTCTGGGAAAAGATAGAATACTGGAGTAAAGGCATCATTGGCTTATATTTTTTATGCAGCCATCCAGGGATGAATAACAGATAAGTGTGTATTTTGTTCATTGATTCCACTGTTCCGTGTGAAATTCAGTGTTATGGAAGCAAGTAAAACCAAAAGATCATTTCAGGTGCCAGTAAAAACTACAGCCGTCACTATAATATTAAAGTAAAAATTAAAACACCATCAGAACGCATCAGTTCTCCGCTGTATCCCCATTACCAAAAACACATGGAATTAAAAACAATGAGAATTCTGACAGATTCTCTGGTTTGGCTCCTATTCAGAAAAATAATTATCAAAACATTCGCCTGGCTCTTGTCTAATCCCTTTTTGCGCCTGCAGAAGTCACTCCTCAGTTCCTCAGTTCCGATATTTATTGCACCTTCCAGGCCAAATAAAGGCCCTGGGGCAGGACTGTGGTGCCAGGAAAGACGAATAATTCACCACTGCTAACGGCAGGCACAGATGCCAGCATTTACAGGGCTCTTGCAAGCCACAATTTTCAAATGGCAGTGTGGTCATGTCCTAGTAACATCGTTGTGCCCTGAAGATTCAGCCCTTTGTCCTCCAGTTTACATAAATGAAAACAAGTGTTAATACATCAAAGAATACTGTCTGTAGTTCTTATCACAAGTTTCTGCTGTAGCTGACAGATGGCTCAGTTCTTATGAGTGGAAAAAAACCATATCCTAGCAGACACCAAATATTTGTGCTTCCTTGGCACACCTCTCAAAGAATTCAAGAACAGAAAAATGGGGACAGTATGAATTCTTCTGAAAGGAAATAATGGAGGGAAATATATAGGTAATGAATTTAATTAATATTGTGCAGGTCATATTTGAAAAATACTAGATAGAACACACACCTGTACTTCCTTCTAGAGCCCTGGGCGTAACACTCAAAATAACCTCAGCTGCCAGTTATCTGGAGTCCCTATAAAGTCCATCTATTGCAGTGATGAGTCTGACTGTCAGTAGTGGGGAAAGTACAAAGGAAAGGTTTACATTACCACTGTCATTTGACAAAGGTGTAAGTAGTAACTTAAATCCTTTTGCTTCAATAATAGCTTTTCCTTTTTAAAATCATAAATGAGGGAGAATCTACAATTTCTGATGGATATCTTACGTATGGAGTTCAGGTCTGAGAAAAAGTTCAAGTAGTACTAACATCTAACCTGCAAGCAATGATGAGAAACTATCATCAACAGCAATAACAACTGAAAACATCTTTTAAATGGTTGTCTAAATTCTTAAATCAAATATCTAACCAAAAAATATTTTCTAAATTACATACATGGAGCTTTAGGTACTAAACGCAAACCCAGACTTGCAAATTTGATTACACATTTCTGGCATGCTATCAAGGCACAGAAAAACACCACATATACTTGTCTGCTTAACTGTAACTTGAACATGATTCTGTTCATAATTATTCAGAATCTTTAAAACTTTTTTTTTTTGGTGAGTTTAACAAGTTCAAGGAAATCGCCTCTCACTTGTGCATATTTTACGGGGAAACAAAGTAAAACTTCAATGAAATTACTTCCTTCTAATTATCTCAGCTACTTTTAAGCACAAGGATAACATGCAGGATCTATGGCTGTAGAGTTCCCATGTCACAAATGTGGCTCTAAGAAAGTGCAGAATTGTTTAGATTGTGTCAAGGAAAGCTACAACCATCTAAACTATCAAAAAGATACATCTTTCACATTCTGTCTCAAAACAAGACATTGCCAACTTAGGGGGAAAAAAAGTCAACAACAAATGCTTCTATGAGGAAGTTTAAGTTTGTCCTTCACCCATTCTAGTATTACTAAACAAATAAGCTGCAGCGGCCAGTTACGCTTTTCCTATGTACTATTATCAATTACTATGTACTATTAACATAGTAAATGTTCAAATCAACTTATCTTTTCCAACTGGAGGGGAAAAATCTGAGTTTTTCAGCTTGGTCAGCAATATTTCCAATACTTTTAGCTTTTGACAATGATAATGTTATTTTAAATACTTGCAGAACTACCGTTTCTTGAAGAAGAAATCTACAGAAAGTGAAAGCCATCGGTATGTCCTCTTCTCTCTGAGGCTACATCACCTAAAAATTAAACCAATTTTCTACGAGAAATTGTAAACCAATTCCCTCTAGTATATGTCAATACTTGTGTATCAGCTCAGTGTTCACTCCTCTCTATTCACAGAAGATTTACCAGCAAAAGACAGCACCACTACACTGACTCAACATCAGTTTGTGCAACCCTTACAGTAATTCTAAATCCCTGAGAAAAACCAAACAAAAAAGTATATTTTCTTTCAGACAACTTATCTGCATTGTAAAACAAATGTTGGTTTAAAAGCTAACTGTAACCATTCAGCAGTACTGCCCCTCACACTGCCCTGCTCCCAGAAAATGATTAACACTGCCATATGGGACAGGCTGCTTCTCCCCTTCATAATCAACCCTGCTAAGTTTTCAGACAATATAGGACTATTCAGATCCCCAAACTGGCCTGCATCTTTATGTCTCTATTAACTGACCTGCAGCTGTACAAACAGCAGTGTTTCACCAGCATACAGTCTCCTTTACTACAATTTATCTCGTTCAATAGCACTTTCTTAAGCTTAAGTAAGTGCAGCGTCTGAAAAACAGTAACAAATACCTTCAAGACATACTCCCTAGTCTACAAAAAGATACATACAGGTCTCAGACAGTAAAGTGCATGACAGTCTGTCTACCGCATCTCCACAAAGGGGTTTTGCTGAAATCACAAGTCCTGGGGAGTCTGAGGGGCCATGTGTTAGTTTTATGAATATTCTGACTCATTATCAGGTTCTGTTCTCAAAACAGAAAACAGCCCTGTATAAGCTTTCCAAGAACAGCCATCAACAAAAGCCACCATTTATTTCTTCAGGTAGAGGAGGTTTCACCAGCTGTGCTAAGAATGCCATCATCTTCCCAAATAAGCTATTAAACTGATGGGGGGACTATAATTTCTAAATAAAAGTCTGGAAAGAGTTGTTTTTTCAAATCTGCAAAACAAGTCAGCTAACATGAGCAAACAGTCCCTCTCACAGCTGACAGCCCTGGCTGGCAGCAGGCTGTAACTCATTTTCATGCTTCTCCCTGCCCCCCCTGCAATCTTTTTGGGCAGTTCTGGGTAAAAGAGAAAGACAGAAGAGAGATCCAGACACATCCATGTAACATACATCCAATCCACTGTTAAAAGCAATCCACATTACAATGGCTCAGCTACACTAAATTATTCTGGATTGTCTTTGCACAGACATCTCAGGGCACAGTTTTTCATCTTAGTTGTTCAAAACATTCAGCAGGGGAACACTAAAATGAAAAGCTTTTTATATTGGTGCTGTTCAGAGCTCCTGTGTTTTTTGGAAAGCCTTAAATCTTATCCAGATCAAAATCATAGGTTCACTACAGAAGGAAAAACTTGGCATCAGAGTTGAAAATCCTTCTGTCAGGCAGAGCTCCTCAGAAAGTGTTCTTTCTTGATCTCTTAAAACAGTTCCCTCAGTTACTGAATATTTCAGAAAAGGTACAAATTACCTGAAGTTTTCCCCATAACTGATACAGAGAATATACTTTTAATATTATCCAAAAAATAGCTTCGTGGCCTATAGAAATCATTATTTCAATAATTTATAGTTTGAGAAAATGGATTTAAATACTTTTTTTAAAAAAAAATAATTTACAGATTGCAAAGACTGGAACATGTGAAAACAAGATCGTATTTTTCTAAGGCGGAGATGGTTACGTCTCTAACACATTATTTCTCATTTGATTTAAAGTATAGCACTAGAGCAATCAATTTTACCAAGAGTACGGGAAAACCTTTGAATGTCCTGTTACAGCTATTGTGTCTCACTAACGCCAAGGAAAAAGGCGAGGGACAGGAGGGACCACATTCAACTTTTACAAGAGCCAGCAGAAGTTACGGCCTGGAGTTTATTTCCAAGAACTCAGCTAACCCCTTCGGCACAATAAACACAGCAGTTGATGGGTGAAGCCGTCTTTTCTTTCTTCCCCTCCCTTTCTGAACTGCCTCTCTTCTCTAGGAGAGAAAGCGCTGAGGCTCCCCTGCCCTGAATGCCTGGCTCTGCTCCAAGCTGCCCTTAATGAGGTCCTGGCAACTCCCTGGCACTGCAGACGCCTCTCAGCGCCACAAACAGCCTTCATCAAACAGACAAGGACCGCGGGCAAAGCCGCGCCTGACAGCAGGGCTTTTACTTCCAAAATAAAGAGACAAACAGACATTCTAGAATATCGTATAGCCCGGACTTGAGCTGAGCTAATCCCATGTCACTTCAACTCTCCTCCAAGAAAAGCAGGCGCTAATGTCTTATAACAATTAACGAAGTTTACATATAGTGCTGTTCAAGTCAGCTAACATTTGACGCAAAAGAAACCCTTAACTCTTCTAATTTCAATTGCCAGAAATACACTTATATATTCAATATTTGAGGGGAAAAAAAAACCACTAGTAGTGAAATTTCGATTACTTTTCTAAGCATCACGGATAGGCAAATCACTGCAACAGGAACCAAATTCCACAAAGCAGGAGATTCATTCTTTAAACAAGTATCAACTAAAGAAACACCTCAGTAATATATTAACGACACTACTCAAGAATGCAATGCTCACTCATACTCCCACATTTTTTCAATTACAGTAATTTTTATGCTTTGTATCTGTATTTTAGATGATCTCCTTTTCTGACTGACTACAAGCTTGCTTTAAAAAAAAAAAAAAGGTTAGAATACAACCTAACTATACAATAGAGAGCAATTTCTCTGCTTCCAAGCTGATCCACACTAAGTTTCAAGTAAAAGAAAAAATTAACCAGGATAGAATGGATTGTGCACAGAAAGTGCTGTCTCTTACCCAGTTATGAAGTAGGATTTTCTTGTTTGGTTTAGGACTTTATTTATTTGGAAAGAAATGTCACTTTTCTCTACAAGAATTTGCAAACTTTATTAAAACTGTAATTTCATTGAGTTTGACCGACTATCATATTACAACGTATAACCCAAATCCTTGCTAACATGACCCAAAACATGTCCTTTCAAAAAAGATCACTTGTGCACAGGAGAGACACCCTGTGAGAAACCACACATTCAGTTCCTACTGGCAGCCAAGTTCCATCTGAAAAGGGTAACTTTTGTAAATTACCAGCAGAACCAACAAAGAATCCCATCTCCTCAGGCTCAATGCCAGCACTGCCCAAGCTCAAAACAAACACGTAGGAAGTTTACTCCCTTTAACATCTTGTCCTGAAAGCAGTTCTCAGCCCTAGTCTTTTGTTTTAAATACAAAAAATACATACACACTACAAATACACAGTATTTAGCAAAGACATTTACTCTTCAAACCTTAAAGACATTCTGTTTGTAATATCTGATGAACACGCCAAGTAAATCCTAGATTAGGACCTTAGGACCGGCACTAGCTGTCTCCACCCGTGCCAGCCTTGTCAGAATGGAACAAGCTCTTCACAAAGGTAAGGGAGAAGGTTACTGCTTGATCGCGTATGACTGAACAAGGAATTAGGAACAGCAGGAGATTGTACCTAATGAAACGTGTGGATGAGCTTAAATGAACACAAAGTGAAGTTCTAAGAAACGGTACAGATAAAACCTAATGCCTCCTCACTGCTGAGAGGAAGAAGGGGGTTCAGGTCTCTACAGACAACACTTGGCAATAAGACACTGCTTCCTATGAAAGGCATTTTCGTAGCATGTTGCTGCTCAGTAAAGCACTGCATTTGCATAATTTTGCAAAGGCAAACCATTTAGTCAAATACAGTAGTAACAGCACACACAGGATGTGGGAAATATGAAGAGCAAACAAAAGGTACAGGTAAGAAAGGTTAAGGTACAAAAGAAGAGATGCTGGAAGACAGCAGGTAAGTCCCTATACCCAAGAGAGGCAAAGCACTGGCTGGGTTACCATTGCTGTGACAATCTATTCCCACATTAATCACAAATTACATATCAATTGGTCATAACACTACTATCAACTGAAATGTAAAAAAACCACTTTCATACCTAAATAATGATTCAGTGTATTAGATATCACTTAATTTTAAAATTAATTAGCAATCCACTGTATGGTACTTAAGAAAAGGGCTGCAACTAGAATAACCCTCTCACTTTGTTAATTTCAGATTATGAAATACATACAAATGAATGCCTGTGAAATGCAAAAATAAAAATTTATAAGTAAGGATATTTGAGAAGAGACACTGATTTTGAATAATTAACAGGATAGAAGGGACGGAAATGTTTGCTCTTCTTAACAATATTCAGCAACCTGTAATTTAGCAAGCTGCTATCATGAAAAACCTGTTCTTCTGTTTATCATTTTCTCACCAAACCGGACTAAAATTTCAGTCTGGATTCCATTTACATCTTTGTAACGGTGCAGCTGAACATAGTTCCATAATCACTCCACTGGGTATTTGCTAAGCAGGCTGTATTTTGAGAGAGAAGGAGGTGAAAGACCTTTTCCTTCAGATACACTAAAGTAGCCTTTGAATCAGACTGAGGGACAGAGTGAAAAGGCACCAACAATGCCCACATCAGGGTAATGAGGCAGAAAAGCAGCAGGATCAGCAGCAGCCGAGGAGTGAAGGAGCTGCGAGGACACTGGACCTCCTCCACTGCAGGCAGGATGGCACCAGTGCCTACGTGACAACACGGTGAAAAAGCACATCGCAGTAAGGATGAAGCTTCATCTTAAGGCCATTCACCTTCCATGTACTCCTTCTTCAGGGGGCAGCTATGTGCTTTGGAAAACCACATTTCTTATTTATTTGTACCACCACTGGTGTGCAGCACAAATCCCCTGTGTGATATTTAACAAGGAGGAGATGGGAAAGTGCACAAGATTGGCCTTTCATCATTCTTAATGTATGGCCAAAATCATCAGAAGACCTTTATTTTCAGTATGAGACAAAAGGTTTTCACCCAATGACCCAGTGCACATCATTTACAAGGATTATCCTGCTGGTTAAAAGGCATTTCAACAAGCTTACTGCTCAGAGTATGAAAAGGTTTTAGGGCGTTACATTAGTTTCCCTCCAGCTATTCACTTGGTGCCAGTAACAGAGTACAGTATTTTTGAAATCCTACACTTACATTGCATATGTTTTTTGGATGATTTCCAATACTGACCAGTTTCAGATGTTAGACACACAAACATACAATATTTTCCAGCACACTTTTCTGGTTTCTAAGCAGGAGCAGTTTAGGGCTCTTCAAGTCAGAGATTATAGCATTTTGTGGAGAAAAAAAAGAAAAAAGAAAAAAAAAAATCCAGAAATTTTTCTTCCACAGATATGTAATGAGTATTTCTCTTTTTCATCATCCTGTTCTATCCTGCATGTGTCAATAGTCTTTAGAAAGAAACCAACTGTATCAGAACACAAAAAGCAGCAATAGGCCTCACCCACCTTAAATGCCAATATAGATGTCAAGCAATTTGGAATTTAAACGCAATTCAATACCCTTTAATGTCATTAATCAATATTCTTTTCAGGAAGGTAATGGCATGAAACAGCTTGCATTAAAAACAACAATACAACATTTCGCTAGCAATGACCTCCTTCAATCTTGGTAATATTGACATCTTTCTCTGGAGTTGGAATAGACAATTACAGCCTTAGTACATGTAAGCTCACATTTAAAATGTCCATAACTGATTACCAAAAACATTTGCTTACCAGGTCACATAAAAACCTGAATCATCCAATTGTGCAAAAGTCCATTGTAAAGTATTACTTTATACAAAAGCAATGAAGCATCAAGAAAAATCTGACTTTATGCAAATCCAAGATGTTTATTATGAACACAAGATAAATGTCTTTGTTTGGCTTGTCATTCAAGACCCGTATTCAGCAGAATATAAATGTATCCTTAATTTTGTGCTTATCATTCAGGATTTGTTAATTTTCTGTTGCATATGCCCCAAGAAATTATGATTTTGAACCTGGTATTTCACAAGTTTGCAACAGATCATAAATACAGTGATAAAATTAATAGTCTTCATGACCTTTTTTTCTCTTATGCTAGTATCTCTAAAAATCATAGAGCTGTCTAACACCAAGTAAGTTTGTATCAGTCCCATGTTTTCTTCAAAAATGAAAATTACTTTCTTAAAATCTCAAGTAAGATACACATTGCACATTCTTCTGCATGTAATGCTTATAGCTTAATCCAAACATGATGGAGAACCACACAGTAACAACTTGTGTCCGTAACACAGCTATCACTTTACCAAATAAATCCAAAATGGAGCAACAGATGAAATAGGAGAAGAAAAAAAAACAGTCACAATCAACTCTTCAGTATGAAATATTTAAATTATATATAGGTTAAGTATAAGCTTACGTAAAATTGTGCTGGTGATTTGATTTAAACAAGTGGCTTTTAAGAACAGCAACAATATTATTTTAAAAGACATCAAATATGATACAATAGCAAAGACAGAAAAAGTTCATCATAGCTCTGCAAGTTTTCTGTTTCAATGTCTCCTACCTCTTACTATCTCTCCCACTTTAGAAGTCTCTCAAAAGCCACCTATATCAGCAGCATACTTCTTAGACAATAATATCCACATCATTTACATATCTTTATTATTTACATTTTCTTATTATCTTAAGTAACCAAAGGCTCACAAACCCAAAAAGTTTATAAAGCCTTTACCCTCCTGCTGCCAGGGATTAGCATATTTAAGCATTCTAGGGAGGCTCACATGAAACAAAAGATAAGGGCTGGGAAGTACCACAAAGAAATGCTTCTCAAGTAGAAATGTGTGCTTTAAAATAAAACAAATGGGAAAAAAAAAGAAAAAAACTCCAACACTTAAGCATTCACACCACTTGCTGTTTACCCAGTGACAGAGACAGAGGTTAAAAAAAAAAAAAAAAATCACTGCAGAAATTCAAAAGATGGTAACAAAAGTCGGTGTATCACACACAAGCAGCTCAAAGTTATTCAGTCCCTTTTGCCTTGCAGCAAAGGTCTGCCCCAAAGCTCACTAAAAAGCACAATACAGTCAAGCCCCAAAACAAGCCTCTTTCTCCTATAAATCAAGTAAACTACCGAAGGGAACAGCAGATGAAAAAAACGAAATCTCTCTCTCTTCAGGCAAGAAGTTCCCAAAACATCAACACTTGAGCCAAGATTTTCATTGAGACAATGCAGTTTTAAATTGTTTGATGTGGTNATTTACATATCTTTATTATTTACATTTTCTTATTATCTTAAGTAACCAAAGGCTCACAAACCCAAAAAGTTTATAAAGCCTTTACCCTCCTGCTGCCAGGGATTAGCATATTTAAGCATTCTAGGGAGGCTCACATGAAACAAAAGATAAGGGCTGGGAAGTACCACAAAGAAATGCTTCTCAAGTAGAAATGTGTGCTTTAAAATAAAACAAATGGGAAAAAAAAAGAAAAAAACTCCAACACTTAAGCATTCACACCACTTGCTGTTTACCCAGTGACAGAGACAGAGGTTAAAAAAAAAAAAAAAAATCACTGCAGAAATTCAAAAGATGGTAACAAAAGTCGGTGTATCACACACAAGCAGCTCAAAGTTATTCAGTCCCTTTTGCCTTGCAGCAAAGGTCTGCCCCAAAGCTCACTAAAAAGCACAATACAGTCAAGCCCCAAAACAAGCCTCTTTCTCCTATAAATCAAGTAAACTACCGAAGGGAACAGCAGATGAAAAAAACGAAATCTCTCTCTCTTCAGGCAAGAAGTTCCCAAAACATCAACACTTGAGCCAAGATTTTCATTGAGACAATGCAGTTTTAAATTGTTTGATGTGGTTTTTCACACATCAGTAGTGAACTACTGGGTCTCTTGTGCTCTATGGAGCAATTGTGGTGAGACAGATTTTTCTCCTAATCAGCTGCTCAATAACTCTAGACAACCCTGTTATTCAGTAATCCAGGAATAATTCTCTCTTTCTCTCCCGGGGCCATAACACTGCCTCTTAACCCAAACTGAAGTAGGATTAGCACCATTTTGCCTCTTCCCCTCCCCTACTTAACTGCTGTTTCACTTGAGCCAGAGTTGACACTCATGAAACTGCACGGCAAACCAGTTCGGAGAGGCGACCTGGGGAAAGAACAAACTGGGAGCAGGGGGAGGTTAGTCTTGAGCAGGGAGGTTAGTCTGCTCTTGGAAGGGTCTCACTGAAGCCCTGGTGCCGGCAGGGAAGAGAAGGCAAGGCCAGCTGGCTAACAGTGCATATTGGAGGCGGGTGGAAGTCCACAAAGGCAACCCCTGCCAGATCAAGGTTTAGACCAGCTTCAATTGGCACAGAACTGCACCCCAGGCTTGCCCGCTTATTTCAAAAGCAAACCACACATCTAACAATCCTACAAATGCAAAGAAACCAGTGTTTTTGAGCCAATGGTCATACCACTGAAATAGAAATTTGTACTCATCAAATGCTGGCTGGAGGCATGTTAGAAAACTGTCATTGTTGTCTGATTATTTCAGTGTTCCACTCTGTGATTCCATCCGCACATCCACGAATTAAAGCAAGAACTTTTTCATGGGGAAATAATTTTCAAAATCATTGACTTGTCATACTATGGGAATTTTACAGAAGTTTAAGCTGCAACCTCATTCTGCACTGAGTAATTAAGAGTATAGAATTGTACAAAAAACAGTAAAATATTAAACCTTTGCAAACTAAATGCCCCTGCACTTCATTCTTTGACCTCTGTGGAGCTAAAATGTAACACCATCTATTTCACAGCAACCTATTACCAAATACATCTACCAATCAATGAAGAATTTCAAATTTCTTTGTAAAGAAATGAGAAATGCAAAGAATCTCCTGTGTTACTGATAATACTTCAGGATCGCTTGGTTCAATTTTTTTTGAAGTGCTTTAATACATTTTTGATAGCTCAGTGAATGGACTTCTGGGTAGTCAATTTGCATATATTTTGACAGAATATGCAAAGAGGTTCTCTGAAGATCCCTTTAAATAAACTACAGAGAAATCATTCATTATTTCAGTAACTACAAATGATAGATTTCTCTGTCCCAGAGAAATTAGACACCCATATATTCTCTGTATTAAATTTAATTGGATTATTTACTGACAATGTGATTTCCTTCCTGAAAACCATTTTATACTAATCTCTGACAAGCCTCTAGAAACTCCTCTAAAAGCCAAGCAAAAAGTTGAAAAATTTACCATAATGATGTATTTAAAACCAGATTTTTTTAGAAATAAAAATTAAGGAATCCACTCCACATCAAAATACCCAAAATCAAAAGCAGATTGTTGGGCAACCATCACTCAAGCTGAAGAGAAAAATCAGCAATGAGCCTGCTAGTCACAGGTGCCTGGATTCTCCCCAGATCTTGTAACTCGCCAATTTTGGCCTCTCCAGACTTCCTATTCCCACACAGCATCATGCAAGTAATTACTCCACACAGACATTTCCGAACCATCTCTGAGCAGTAAATCTGTTACTTCCTTCTTCATGCTGACCCTGAGTAACTTCACTCCTGGACAAACACCAGTGGACTTTGGAATTTCAAGTGCTGCAAATAATCAGACTTGCTTTTCCTCATACACAAGTATTCATGAAATTCAAAACTAATTGTCCAATGCAAACATCTCAGGTCTTCCTCTAGGATAAGGTAAAGGAACTGGGAAGAGGGAGCATTTCAAAGAGAGATGACGTACAAAGACAGATTAAGCAAGCAAGACACCTGCACTGTATCACAACAAAAATGACCTTAAATTAGTTTTATGAGAATGAACTTCAATAATAATGAAAGATAAAAAGGTGTGTGATTACTCAGAACATCTTTTCAATCTCCTTAATGTAAATGGTTACTAAAATAAGAAAAGATAAGCAGGCAAATATTTCAGCTTGGAAGGCAGGTGAATCTAGGTGAAAGAAATTCAAAGATTTATTATTTGAAGAAAAATACACAGCAACAGGATGCATTTTTTTCCTCCAAGTCTTAAAAATTTGTATCTTATGAACTCAACTCATCACCTGGATCTTGCATTATGAAGCATTTCTTTTAACTGCTTACACCTTTTAAACCATTTTGTACAGCACATAAATATTGTATTATTCTACAGAATTCTACATCAAATTTCACATTTGAAGTGCTGTTGTAACATAGTAATATTTTATGTTGTTACAATCATTCATCTCCTATGCAGAAGAATCATGCTTCATCACAGACATGAATTCTGTCTATCAGTCTGATACATGTTTAAAGGGTAAGTTTAGACAGCTAGCTATGAAACTTTGCTCCAAAGACATAAAAGAAATACAGACCATTCTGCACCAGAGGGACGTCCCACAGGCTCTCCAAATTTACAATTCACAATAGGAGATAGATGCGTCTTATTAAGAAACCCAGCCACTCACAGAATCTGAGTCCATGCATAGATCATGTTTCACCATCTAATAGCCCTAAGTTCCTGAATAAATACAGTGAGCAGGCAAAGCTGAATTTCTTTCGCAGAATAATTGCCAGAAATACTGAAAATTTCAAAGCTGGGTTGTTACAAAAGCAATGTACACTCCTATTTAACAAGTGTTAGAGCTGACCCACAGCAGGAGCCCCACGAGCTGCTGTAACTCACCAGTCTGGCAAAAAACTAGGTCAGTAGCCCCACAAAAACACTGCTTAAATTTCTGCTAGTTAGAGACTTAAAGCTGCTTAATGAGGGGTTCGAGATGAGTACAAGGGAGAGGAAGGACTACATAGCTAGGAGCAGGAAAGAAGCTGGGAGAGATTTCCTAATGGATTGCTGCTGTAGAAGGATGACTAAATCATCAGCTCCAGGGGCTGCAGTCTCCTGCCTTGTTCCTGAAGGCTCTTGCCAGAATGAGACAAATGGGACACAAGTAAGCAAAGAACTCTAAATACCACTCTGCCTCTCCCTACCTCAAAGGGCACTCACTCACCAAACCTCAACTACTGTTAATTGCAGACACTTCTTAAAAAACAATGTTGTGCAAACCCCAAATTCGATATTCATAGTTACAAATTTATACATCATCTTTAAAGACATTAAATACCATCTCCACCGAGAAATTACTTCTGTTTGCCCTGAAATGAAAAAGAGTAAAAGAAGGGTGGTGGCGGGAAGGGAGAAATCAGAGAGAAACTTATTTCTTGATAAAACTATCTACATAAGAGAACTGCAGCTAGAGTTTTATATTAAATGTTTTAAATAGAATGAGCTATCTCATGGGTTACTTATTTTCAAGGTAACAATGAATGTGTTCTGCCAACACAAACTGCTCACTAAACCAAAAATTATATGAATGGTGACACTGTAGCATCATTTACAAATCCTGATGCACTGACCCTGCCAAGCACCATTCTGCATCAAATTAATGACAAGTGAATATTACCCTTTGGTTCCAGCTGCCCAGCTTACACACCAGTCCTGAAGTTTTCACTTTGCCCTACCTGTTCCAAGACCATCAGTAACAAAGATTACATTTCCAAACCACTGAAATGCACATGGCTATGTGCAGTGGAAAGGATTTGAAGTATTTTCCAGCTGTGGTGCACTACTTCTGTGTATATTCAATGAACACTGCTCAGCTGCAGCTGTTAAGACAACGGATAGATAATTCATTCATTAAAGGGTAAGCTACAAAGAATTCTTCAAAAATTTACTATCTAGCCTTAACTTTAACAGAAGCCATGACAAGTCCAAAAAAAAAAAAAATTCTTACAGTGGTATAATTAGCTCTAAAACCATTTCCTGTGGGATAATGGCTTGCTTCTAATGATACCATAAATCACAGGGAATAGTTAAGAATTAGAAAAATAAGGCAAGATATCTATTACTGTTTATGAGCAATATTTAGAAAAGTTCAGAGAGTTTGCAAGCTTTAGTGGCCATTGAGGGTGGAGGGCAGGAATCTACCTTCAAAACTCATTTTTTCTCAGTTCCACACAACTTTTGAAAATGTATCATACCCATAATCACTGTCAACCCCATAAAAGGGGGCATATAAGTTATAGTAATAAATACTGTAATGTTGCTTAATATTTGATCCTGGAGTTAACATCAAATACCTAACATAAATAACACCTAAAAACTGCCACAGACTGCTTTTAAAGATGTACTGACACAATCTAAAACCTGTAAGGATAGTACTAGATTATAAATTCAAGCTTGTGGTAACAATATTTGAAAGCAGCTGTATTTGACAATATTTGAAAGAATCCATAAGGTACTGAAATGTAAGGCCTTCTGAAATTTCCCTTAAAATACAGCTGCTTATTTCTGCAGAATTCCTCCTTTATACCCATCCAAGACAGCTAACTGCCTCTGTCCCATGTTCTGGTCAGATGAGGCTATGGACCTGGGATGCCTATGTAGTCCATGCTGGATGGTCACAATAGGAACTGTGGGGTAACAAGTCTGTTCTCAGTCAGGTTTTTGCCAGGGATCGGGAGGGTGGGAGTAGGTTTGGAGGTGGAGAGAAAGAAGGGTAGTTTTGTTGCTTTTGTTTTAAATATACTATTTCAGCCACAGAGTGGTCAGCACACTCCTCTAAACAAGCTTGAACTGAAGTGACCCTGTCTCCCCAGCCTTGCTAATAATACCAGAGAAGATGATCTGTGAATCCCTTACAAGTTCTTGATAAGCAAAGCCATAGTATCTTATTAGAGGATGTTATGACAATCACACATTTTAGTCACCTTACAGACAAAACCAGAAAGCTCTACAAACTTCCAGGGCTACAGTATCAGATTACAGAGACAAACCCAGCCAGTACTTCAGAAAATCCAATCTGACCTTCTGACTGGCTGCCACAAAATCTTTACTTCATTCAAATTCTGCTCCAATTCTACTCTCTATTGTTTCATTGCTTCAGGGAGCTTTCACTTCACAATGAGGGCACCTCTGCCAATACAGCCCTGCCTCTGTAAATAATTTACTGGTTACATGATTTCATCATAAGCAGGGACTGGAACTGCAGCATTGGGGAATTTAGAACACAAGTGTCTAAACACGCACTTACCAGAATTCTCCCAACAGCCAGTGCCCTATCATCTGCAATGCCCGGCACACCTGGAGCAGGGCTCTCCTTGCTGCAGGAACCACCAAATAAGCTTCATCAAGATGGGGATGAAAATTCCCTCCAAGAAGGGTACCTACTTCAACACAGCCACTGTAAGCTTCACCTGAACTACACAAAAGGAGGGGGTACTCTACACTGATTCCCCCCTATACCTTTCAGCCAGTTTCTCATATTCCTTTTAAGATTCAACACATCTCATGGCCACAGAAAACAGTCTTGAGTCAATTAAGAAACATCAAATCTCTTGCCGGCTCCATGAGAAGACTACTCTGCCTCATGCAGGCTCTCAAAAATATGGAGGGTGTAATGCGGTACCTCATCCACGCCAGCCAGCTGCACACCTTCACCTGCGCAGCCATTACAATGCTGTCTTCACAAGTGGTGCCACGACAAACATTTACTTCTCCTGTAAAGGCCTTCAAAACAATCTTTCATATGTAAAACTAGTTGTCACGCACACAAGTTTATGCCACTGGGACTGTCCGAAAGAGAAGACAGAAGTTTCTCTCCACTGAGATACAAGATTTTGTTATTTGAAAGCCTGATTGTAAAAATTGCAACATGGGCAGCCCTGAGGAGTTTTATGCTCTTGTGAATAGATCCATTAAAAACTCTCACCTGAATACACATTCTTCTGCTTACAGAGCAGAAAACAAGCTTGAGCAGTCACTAGAATACTGTTCTCCACAGATGGTAGATTGTTTGAAAAGCACCAGGAGTGGGGACAAGCTGCAGAATAGCAGTGATGTTAATTCTCTATCATTAGATAATGGAGCCCTTACCTATCTTCTTCCAAAAAATTTGCTGTAGTTACAGATTTCTCCATGCAAACTCCATGAAATTACTGACTCCTGCATTGATTTTTTTTTTTTTATATTTGTTAATAATGTTACAACACAAATTCAAGCAGAAGGCAAATTTTCATCAAAATCGCAAAACAGTGGAAGACAATGGGAATTCAGATCAAATAGGTTATAAATATTTGCATTAACAGACTAGGTCTGTTTTGTTATTGGCTTTTTATCGTGATTCGGTTTTGTTAAACTGACCACCACAACAAGTACTCCTGTTCTAGTTTATCTTCACATTATTTCACCTCAGTATGTTCATATACATAACCTGAAATTCAAGTTTTAGAAGTCTTCTAAAAACTAATTGCACTGTTAGCCACCTTTTCAATGTTAGCCAGTTGAGGACAGCATTGAGGGACAGCTGGGTTGACATTATTTATATTTACTTACTTTAATTTAAATTGAGAGGGGAGGGAATAATTATATTTATTACAACCCAGCCTGGAATTCTGCCTGTAATTAAGGATCTGACACATCTTAGAACAACTCCATTTTCAGTTGCTTAAGACATTTGCCAAACTATCAGTGAGGTCACAGATTTCATACAGCAGGCATTTTTCTACTTTTTTACTTAGAAGTTAAAACCAGACTCTGTTAAAATGATGTTATCATGCCTGAGAGTAAGACTAGAAAAAAATAGGTTGCCAAGTCCACTTTGAAATACTTTTTTAAAGTATTCTGTTGACAAATTCTAAAAGTGGAAGAAGCTGAATTTAAGCTGTGGCAGACAGGCTGCCTCATACCAAGGGTGTGGCTCCTGGTTGGTTTGCGGTGAGCTTTTTTTTTTCTTGTGGGGAAGTGGCAGGGGAACAGAGAGAGGATTGCTCATTTTCTTGACAAAGTACCAAAATTATAGGCCTCTGAAAAACTTCAGAAGAGGTTGTTAGTTTGGAAACTCAATTCTTCACAGACCAGCAGCACTGGACATGCTGTACAGTCTCTCTAGGACACAGGATTGCTGCACACACTGCTTCCATGGGCAGGTAAAAATTTGCTGCTTTACAAAGAAGCTGAGATGAGCTTCAGATCCTCATTCAGCAACCAAGCACCTAGTCTGGTAAAGCTGGAACTAAAAGCGTGACTGTCTTCTATCTCCTTGCTCTTGCCAGGGGAACATACAAAATAGAAAAAAACACCAAAAATATTAAGAAACCTGGTATGTTAAAAACAGTGAAAAGACAGAGCACAGGCCAGTGTAGAAAGCAGCAGTGGTTTCACTGCTCAGAAGAGCAGACAAAAGCAAAAGAGGTCAAAACCAAATTAAAAGACCAAAAGCCAGGGAAATGATGCAGCCAAAACAGAGAACAGGATGGAAATGCTTGTGGTCTCCAATATGGAGCAACTCTGCTTTGTAGAAGCAGCTTTTTATTCTTCCCCTTCCCCTGCTCACCCTCTAGGTCCCTGGCATTTATTCTATGATTCTGGTCACAGTGTTGTGCTTAGGAGAAAAATATTATTGTAGCAAACAGTAGGAAATAAACTGCTCAGTTCAAAGCGTATAACAAGACATCTTTTTAATAACATCTTGTTTTCACTATATGAAGTTTTGAGTTTGTAGCCGATTTTTTTCTTTTTAAATTAATTTCTTCCATAACCAAGCAGAAAGCTCTCACCAGGGTATCTGGATGGAAGACTGCATATTTGTATTCTGTAGTATTTAGAGAATTACATCAACAAATAAAAATGGTAAGATGTCATGTATTTTTAATTGGTTTGCTGCAGATTCCTATTTAGTACCAACACAACTACATACTACAGACCTGAAAGAAGGAACATGTTCATACTGTGGCAGAGACAGATAATTATGCACAAACTGTGTGCATGTCTCATCATCAAAAATCTACTCCTTCGTTTATTTACTAAGAAATCTACAAAGACCTTAAGCAAAGAACAATTCCTCTCTGTCCAATCTTTTCGGGTGACCAACTCAAATATGAGTTTTTTTCTTCCACATGCTTAAACAGATCTTTATTCCATGGCCCTTGTGAAGAGGATTCATTCTTCGCACTAGCCTAGTGCCTACCTGGCACTTCAGCCATTCAGTCACAGGGGAAAATAAAGATGGAAAGAAGTTAATCTCCAATTATGTTTTCAGCATTCTTGCACCTCATTAAATTTTTGTGTGCTTCCAAGCAATAAATCATTGAAATGACCTTTTTTCTAAGAGATATCTTATCTTTTCATCTATTTACCAATACTCTAGCATACATTCATCTGTATGCTACAACAGACTGTGATATTTTTAATTCTACTGTACTTTTTCATTAATATAGTTTGAAATCTGCACCTAATTAGAATGTTTGTCCCACAGGAAAGAAAGCATAGCTCAGTGTCCATGTTCCCTTTCATAATAGTTTTCATATGGCCTTAATGTAAGGTTTGGCAATGAGAGCATTTTAATTCAAGAATCTAATAACACTACATTGTCCATTTTGGAACTTGGATGCTCAAAGTTCCAACTGTCCAAAGATCACTTAAAATGTTGTCTCCTAATTCCAAAGCCAATAATTTTAATTAAGACCACAATCATCCCGCGCTTGCTCTCTCTCACACAGAAAAAGCCTTAAGAAATATTAGAAAGCTCACCATTGGCAAAAATAATGGGTGTTACAAATAGGAAGGGATTCGAAATCAGATGATTACAAGAAAAAAATAGCCACAACTACGTTAAAGTTTCATCATAGTATGTCTATCCTAGAATTCACCAAACTGCACTGAGAAGTTGGCAATATCTGAGTAAATCTACATCCTCTGCTTTTATTGATTCTCAGACAGTAGCCCATAGGACTCCCTCACACTAAACCTTCTACTTGAGATGTGAAAAATTAATAGCTTCAGAGAAAGTTAAAAGAAAACACTCTTAGGGTTCATTTAAATATGTTCATTTAAATGTCCTTTGGGTCTAGGTGTTTCTTGGTATGTACAGAGAAAGCAGGACTCAGAATAATTCTACAATTACTAGTATTAAACACTAGAGCATTCCAGCAACATAACTGGATAATGCTAAGGCTCAAATTACCTCTTCTCTCTTCTACACAGGCAGAACTGGCACTTGAAGAACACTGGGCAGAAGAGAGAAAAAAAAAAGTGAAAAAACCCAAAAGAAATACACAAATATGAAAAAAAGGAAATAAAAGTAATAAAATTCCAATGATGTGCTCGTGTCACTACAATTTGTTTTTTCTTGCAATATAAAACCCCAATTACAGTCACTGTCAAAAGAAAAGGAAGAAAATAAGTTACATAGGGAACATTCTAGTTTCCTGCTGCTTCTAAGAAAAGCAGTGAAAGCATGTCAGAGTACAGACACTTGGAACTGCTAATTTAGATGCAGCTTAAGATTAGAAATTCACTTTCATCTAAACTAAGGAACAGCCAACCATGTGTCTACTTTTTTTGCTGAATCATTAAAGTATATTTAAATAGTTGGGCAATTGTACACACTACCTCTTTAGTCATCTGTTTGGCTTTCTTAGCTGTTTTATTAAATATCGCAGAAATAGCTCCATCAAAAAGACAAAGAGCATGAGTAGATGATACAAAACAACAGATATTTGGAACCTGTGGCCTGCTTGGCATAAGCTGAAGAAATGTGGTGGTCAGGAATGATTTAAAAAATCAGTTTAACTAATCAGAATTCAAATAGGGTAAGATGCAAAGTAAACCACTCCAAAATACACTTGAAATGACAGGGTTTTCTCTTTTGAATTTTTTGTATAGAACTGAAACAGGATGGTTAACATTGGTGAAAAAGTAATAAATGCACTTCTAAATCTTCCAAGAACAAAATTTCCTTTTAAAATTGGTGTCTCTAATAGTTGTATGTTTTGCAATAAAACTGCCACTTTTCATACCTTTCCTCTGTGAGAGCAGCTTTACTTAGTACAAACTTATCAAAAGCAGGTTTCTACTATGAGATATCTCAAAAAACCCATCAGTTTGAGATTGTAATGGAAGGATGGTGAAGTGGATGACAATGCAGTCGGAGGCAGCAAACCTCTTTGCTGGTGGCACACTAAGCAACAGCGAGATACTTCATCTCACTAAGGTCCTCCTCCCATCCACTGTCTATATATTTTTAAAGTACTGTCATGCTTTTGCTAATTACAATCACAGTAAGGCCTCAATGTTTGTTTTGCCCTTTTAAACATCTGTACAGCAATAATCGGTGTGCGTAGAGCAAGTTCTCAAAACACAATTGGTGTTTCAGAACAGAACACCCAGGGAATGAGACTTGTCTCCACGTTCCAAGAAAAAACAAGATTTATGGCAACTTAGACCATTGTTTAGAGGGGAAAAGCAGCTATTTTTAACTATCCTTCTTAGTGGCTGCACTTAAGGGAGGCTCCCATTTCCTTTTTTCATCTAACACAGCAGCCTTAACTACTATTTCCTTTTCCTTCAGCTGTTTTCACAAAGTACCTGGGCTTGCAGCTATGCACTGTCTTCAATACTGTCACAGGTTCAAAGCAAAAGCCAAATACTGCTTCCAAACCAGCTTCTGCCCTAAAGGGCAGCAGACAACTTTACCTTTGAGTGCATCTATTTCTGTTCCACACAGAAATAGCAAGCCTGAATTAGGTAAGGCCCTGAGGCCAGCCAGGGGATCCAGAACTAAGCTGCTGGTGTACAACTAAGTGTAAAAGGGGGCGCAGACCTCACACAAACAGATTCTGACTGTGCTGCTTAAGCACTGCTGCTTGGTGTGATCATTTGCACCTGGGACAACTGAACTCAAGCACAGGAATCTGTAGAGACAGACAGCACTGTATGAATTGGCAGTTCCTGATGGCCAAATCAAGTATTTGGTGGATCACTGAAGAGGAATTTAAGAGCTTCTCTCTTGGAATACCACAGCTGAAATCCTAGTTAACTCTGACTCTCATTTAATTCTGTTTATTTTAAAGCTATGAGATGCTTATTGTCATATGCTAGAACAAGTCTTCTGCAGTCCTTAACAGAACCAGATAAATGCTACCATATGCCAAGTATGGGACATGAGAAAGGAACTCTATCTTTTTCCTCAGATGGAGACATTTGAGATGAAGACAGTATTTGTGTTCACATTTGTATACATTTGGTGAATAAAAACCGGAAGGATAGGAAGGGCAGAGCAGTCAAAGCCTACAGCAGTTCTAAGCTAACTTCCAAAGCCTGATCTCATCAGTCTTGCACAATACAATTCCAAACACAAAGATGAGAATTCAAAATAAATCTAGCAGAACTACAAGGAAAGGTATCTGCTATCACACTGATGTCTAGATACAGATCTCCAAGAGAGCATGATCATTTTCTTTTTGAACTGTTACACCCACCTTCCCCTGCCACACAGGAGCTGACAATGCTGAGAATAATTCTGTTTTTTGTCTACACAGTGACAAATTATATTCCTGCTTGCCCTTCAAAAGTCCTGGAACCTTTCAATAAAATGCACCATGAGAGAAATAGTTTGGAAGTCTGTGGCATGGAACCTGCATATTCCCCAAGGACTGGAATAGCCCTTCACACAATTTTACCTTAACTGCCCCCTCTCCCCAGATCTTAACCAAAGCTTCCTATGATTCTTCTGAAAGCATTATTTAAATATATATCTAAAATCACTTCCTTAATTACTCACTCAAGCTCATGTATTTTTAAAAGAAGTTTAGTAGATGAGCCACCTCTAGTGAGCTATACTGAGCCAAGTTTAGGTAGGCAATGACTGTCCTACACTGCCTCTAATTTCACCCCACTGCATCTCCCCCAGAACAAATTATACATCCACAGCAAATCTGTCAATTAAGACTCTCAGAGCTTGTGTTCTGCAAGACAATAAAAGTAGAAAAATAAATGAGCCTTACTTTTTGAAAGCATAGCAGAAGAGTCAGAGAAGCTAAGCATTCCTCTGGGGAAGAATAAACTTCAGTCTCTTGCACTTCCTTTATGCACCACAGTTGATCTGAGCACTTACCAAAGATCTCTTTTTAGTAACATGATACAACTCGTTTCTTTTCATTACAGAGAAGAAATGCATAAAACAGAAATGTTCAAGCGGAAATAAAAATGTCTTTCTACAATAACAGAAATAAGGGCAATAAGTGAAATTTAAGAAGAGATGGTATCAAGAAAGAAGCACACGTGAAGCACCACCTCTGAACTGGGGGATATAATATCCAAGGGAAAGAGAGAAGTAGGAAAGTCTGCAACTGTGAAAGTCTGTTCTCTGCAAGAACATTACCCCTTTTTTCACCAAATGAGGCAAATACCCTGCAGAGAAAAACACTTTATAAAAACAATCGTGGTCATGTATGAAGTATCTGAATTAAGGTCATATAGTTGCTATAGTTTTGGGGTTTGTATGACTAATTTGATCTTTATTTTTAATGCTTTGTTTTTAGGTAATTCTGATTTTGTGAGTGAAAACAAAACTACAGAATTCTGCTCATTCTCTGCTAAACACATTTGCATCTTCCCTTCTTTAAATGCTCCACTTGGATCTTAATCTGCAGGATTATGACCTCCTGCTCAAGCAGAACAATTGACCAGGGAGAAGGAACAATGTCCACAAAGCCAGATAACACAGAATATGAAATTACAGTGGTAATTTACTTAATTTATCCTACAGCAACTCATCTGCATGCTCACAACTTCTTTCCAAGAGCTATCTTAACACTTAACTACATCTTAGGAGCATGCACAGAGTCAATCAAAGCACAGCAGTTGGCAAACTAGTTTCCATCTGAACCCATCCTCTTCCTTTACATCTCTTTGTTCAAGAGTTCTTAACATTTATCCTTAAATTGTCATGGTGTATCTTACTCTTTGTGCCTCCTGTGCTATTAGGGGCATCTGCTATTAACTGTTTGTCCTCACATAACCACGAAAACTTGAAAATACCTTTCCACACTTTCCTCAATAGCTCCCATAGTTTTCCATTCATCAGTCCTCCCCAACTAATTCTGGTAGTGTCTATGCAGAGATCAGGCTAACAAATCCAGCAGAAATATTTAAACAGAGCTCACTTTGTGCTACATCACACTTACCTCTTTATTTTGCTATGCCTTAGATGTAGACATCATCCACTTTCAAAAAATAAAATACAATAAAAAAGCTCTTTTCCTGTAAACATTGAAAAATTCAAAGCTCGCTCTATTCAACTAAAGAGAGCTGAGTTTCTACTAGCACTTCCTAATACTTACTGCTATAAAAGTGCACTTCAAACTTCCTCCCACCTCAACTAGATAATGAGCTTTGCCTTCAATCAAATATAATTAACTTCACAGCAATTCATTAAACCATTTCTTTCAAAAACCACCACCCCTGTGAAATGAGAAGGAACCAACACTCTGCAATTCAGATTTCATCCTTTCAGGTGAGACCCTTAACTCCAGGACTTCTGTTGCTGGTGATGGCACTGAGCTCTCCACTCACCTTTCCGCATGCCCACCACAGCACATTCTTTAGCTGCAAGGTCACTTTTAAGAAGGTGATTAGCCTTCCTTGTTTGCTCCAGGATGAATGATGCTCTCGTGCCTGTCTAGACTGAGACTTGATGGAATGCAGTTACCTCTGCACCTCGTATTCCCACACCTCACGGAAGTGAAGCAAGTCTTAGTGTTATCAATTAAGCCCTGAAACTAACTGCTTTATGTAATTGCCACAAAGGAATTTACTATCATATTCCATCGCATACGTCATCCTCTAGTGCTATTAAATATTTCAGCTAAATGTAATAACTGTTTGTTTGTGGTACTCCTAGATTTTAAACTATTCAGTTGCAGTTACATGTTGAAAGCACATGTCAGTAACATAAAGGTAAATTCATGACATGCTTATTCTAATCATCCTAAAAAGAATAACAAAACCGAGGGTGGAGAAGGATGGACAAATCTAGGAGAGAATCAAGACACAAATACCTTCTTCTGTAATAACACTGGTAAACATCCAGCCAGGATGTCTACTTTTATCTGGAGAAGCCAGGATATTGCAATAGTCTTACTTCTCAGTGTTTCCTGGCAGTCTCACTAAAATGCCCGATCTCCAGAATCTCTGTCAAGTTCAAAGAACTAACTATAAATTTGTACAAATTAATAAAGTATTCATAACACAGGAATACTAAAAAGGCTTGTGGGATTACACTAGCAGCTTGCATAATAAGCATCTGGAAATAGAATATAACTGTACTGAACTTCATTGTCCCAAAGTGATTCAGGGTTTAAGCTTATTGCTTGAACACAAAAACATGAAAAAAAGCAACATCAAGATGCTCAGAACTGGCATCATATCAGCATAGAAAGGGAAAAGTGACTTATTTAAATTCCCATTTAAATAGAAAACATTCACATAAATGCTCATTTTCCCCTCAGTAATCAGATACAGAAGACAAGTTAGTTGATACAGTAAAAAAGTTCATTATTCAGAGTTACCTTGATTTATCTCCAATTAGAAGCCTGTCTACAGGCTGTTGATGTCTTTGGGCTTTTCTTTTGCATGATATGCATGAGCATATTGCAGGAAGACTGGAAGTGATATACAACAGTGTCGTTAAATGTATGTTGAATTCTGATGTCTGAAAACTATGAATTTAACTACATTTTAAGATTTGAACTTGGCAGAAAAGATATGCACAACAAATACATGCAACCAGCACCAAAGAGGAGCCATATCTCATCTTGCTGTAGTAAAGCAACACTGAAACATAGGTACTGTATGTAAAACTCCATGGCCATTCAATCACTTAAATTGAGCACTGATTTTCATAAATACATAACAAATTTATGGAAGAATAATCATAACCAAATACAAAGAGGTAAAGTCATAAAAAGGATTAAGATTCTAAGCAAATTCTTATTTCAGTTAGTAAACCTGTTGATTATTCAGGCTCTAATAACTTTTTAAAAATGTTTTTTAAAAGTTAAAATTTTGGTTTTCATCTGTTTCTTTACAGTTCAAACCAAAAAGCCCTGTTGCTGCTATTATCATGAGCACTGGCTACACACAGTGCAGTTCAGACAGAATTCTGGGGCACATTCTGGATCTGCTGGCAATTTCAGATGCTTTCTCACCTAGCTAGTGCAAGGTTTGTTCTGAAACAGGCCATACAGGAGTAACAGTACAATGCACATTGCCCTGTGTGCTACACACAATTCACTATTCTTCACAATGGGTCCGCTGGTTTTTAATGAGAACCTTAATTAACTGCAGAGCTTTTGTTTTCTCCACCTATCATCTTCTCTCGTTACTGGATCACCAACTCTGTTCCCAGTTTTGTTTATACCATGTTAAAAGCCCATTCTTTATTTTTCTGCATGCCTTATTATGTTCTCAGCTCAGCTCTTTTGTTACTAACCCTCTCCCACTCTTCT
Organism: Dasyornis broadbenti; assembly: GCA_013397935.1. Lineage (NCBI taxonomy): Eukaryota > Metazoa > Chordata > Aves > Passeriformes > Dasyornithidae > Dasyornis > Dasyornis broadbenti. The sequence continues at coordinate 2,864,333 of VZRN01005202.1, forward strand.
AAAACCAGTCAAGAAAATCAAGTTGCTGGCCATGATATCACTTTGACAATATCTGCTTCCTTTTGCAGACCTTTACTTCTTTAAGATGAAAGACTTTCATTTGATGACTGCTTCAAAGTACATAACATCTGAATGGTTGTTTCCACATTTAACTCTTCCATTCCTCAACAGAACTCAATTCGACATTCCTTTGGGCACATTCCCTCTTAAATACCTCTAGATTTCGTCAGTGAAGTGACTCCTGCTCAGAATATTCTTACCAGTCTCACATATTATGGCACCACTTATTATTCAAGTGTCTTAGGATCTCACTGATTTTTTTGCCCCTGTACATTGGAAAGTGAGAAGAAAATATTCTTACACTCTCAAAGTGAAACCACAAAGTTGTTTGAGTTATTATATTATTACTGTATCACTAATCTTCCTTACTTTAAACACACCCCCCTTCTCCCCATTTTTAAAATTAGTTTCCTATGTGATGTCATATTTGGACTGTGTATTTCTGGGCCCGAAGGCCACATCTTCAGTTTTAAGGAGCTATATAGTATACATACAGATTAGTAAAATAATAATATTTGTTTTGCACACAAACATTCTATTCCAGTATTTCTTAAAATAAGGGAAGCTAAATTTGCTGACAGCTTCCTTAATGGTACTACATCTCGGACAGGAAAGAATAAAAGCAAAGAAAGTCTCTCTATTTGCCACTTTAGATATTTCTAAATCTGTATGGAAAAATTCAAGAATTACTAGATTTAAACATCTTGGCTAAAACAATGCAAAACAACTGTGACCAAATAATTGTGTTCTGCTGCAACAGCATTAACTACCACAGATTAAATTTAACTAAAATTTAATTAGGTCAGATTTATCTTAGCATAACTAAAAGAGAAATTATTTAACAGGTCATGATAGAATCTGGATGTAATTAATAAGTGTAAAGTTTACCCATCATGTGAAATAAACCACTTATAAGGACCTTTTGGAAATTAAGAATACCATGCAAACACTAAATTTGTTAATACTAACATATTAGGTTTTAGCAGTGGAGCATATTGGTAGGATTGAATTTTGGTAACATATTGGGTACATAAGGATACATACAGACATACACACATACATATAAGTATGTTTTGCAGCTCATTTTCACTGTGTCTATGTAATACACATTATAATTGAGAATTTGCATATATTCTATATAAAAAAGTTTACAGAGATCCAAATACTGCCACAGTGGGCATGAAGAATGATATGTCCTACTGTTTCCACTTTTTTTTTCACTCATTTAGATTCACTGAGTCATTCATCCCTGCCTGCAGAGCCGAGTAAGAATAGCACAGAAGGCTGGAACGAGTTCTTCCACTTCTCAGGCAAGTCCTTCTCCAACAGCCAGGGAGGCAGGAGTGTGTGTCCAGGTCTCCTGTTACAGCTGCAGAGCCCAGGCCTGGCTGGCTATTTCAGTCATGGCAGCTGCTCCGCCTGCAGCTCCCTGGCCTGGGCCATGACAGCCAGAAATAAAGGAAAAGAACTTCAAACATGCAAACATAAGAAACCAGCACCAGGGTGGCATCCAGACGAACTTCATTACAGGGTTCCTTTTATCCTTCTCTGATTGCAACTGAAATTATTTTAATACAGAAAGCTTGTTCTTGGGCTAAGTGCCTGCTTTGCATATGTATGGCAGTGCCACTGTCTAACTAAAAGGACAGGTGCTACAATTTTCCTACTACAACCTTAGTTTTCTTCACCTTGCTATATTGGTTTTACATACCATTCATATCTCAGACAGTAAATATAATAAAAATTTATATTTAAGAACTGGTAATAATTTTTTTAAATCCTAATTATCAGCTAAGTCCCTTCTCTGCAAATAAATTTTAAAAATACAATTTCTAGTGTTTAGGTTTTAAATAAATAAAAGCACTGACAGAAATTCACAGCATATACCATATTATCTTCTGCATAAAATATTTCTGCAGCTTGGAAGGTATAGGAACACTAAGCCTTCCAATGAAATGAGCTTTACTGACTTCTCTCTGAAAGACAACATCAGAAGGAAGGACTAATTTTCAACTAAGTTCAGTAACAAACTAACTACAACAGAACTACCCCATCACTAACAAAAGCAAGCATTTTTTACAGTGGATAACTAAACATACTGCTGTGAGATAACTTATTTAATACAACCATTACTATAGAAAATAGCTTTAATAGTAACACAACCTACTATTTTTCCAGATAGAAGTCTGTCAAGTCTAACAAAGGATTGCGGATTAATTTATGTTCTTAGAAAAATCTAATTAAGGTTCTTTAACATGGATGGTCTACGAGTTTTGTTTCAAGTTTCTGCTGCTTTGGTTGTAGAAATAGAATGTTTTATTTTTAACAGAAACCAAACCATACTGAGGAAGTCTCGTAAGGCAAAAGCAAGAGCAGTATAGCATGTTCAGTCGGTCAGTCTTGTCACTGAACTACATTAAAGCTTCTCACAACAGGTAAGCCTGACCTTTGTGACTTATGCAGAAGGAAGTACACTCCATGCCAAGAATGATGAGCTTGAGAGATGACATTGCCAACGCCCAACACTTTGATATTAATTAAGTGCTGCATTCTCTAATATATAAACTAAGGAGCCCAATTAACATACGTGACCTACGATCAGACTCACAGCCATCTCACCACCATAAAAAAAAAAGCCTCTTACCCATATTTTCTTACACCCCACCTGCTTACAACTCAAAATAGTCAAAGTATATATAGTAGAACAAGGAGCATAAATGTCAGCTTTTGGCTAGACATAATAGTAAGAGCTTCTGCACAGACTTGTTAGTGGCAGCAAAGCTCCCTGTATCACTGCCTATGTCATTGTCTGCCATTTACTCCAGCCCAGGTGACTGTACATACCTTGCCATTATTCCTGCTTAAACAAATAATAAAACTATTTTCATGCACTTCACAGATTGAAGCAAGTATAATACATTACTAATACATTTAAAGGGACCACAGGAAAAGCCTAAGTTACAGAACTGTTGAAAATAAGATCATAAGGAAGCCTGATATGTGAGATATCTGAACTACAGTGTATACACAGGACAGTCAGTTAAACCCAGTTCTGAAAGTGTGAAAAACAATGCATCCATTTAAGTTACTCATACACACTCTGAAGTTCATAAATGGATGACAGTCATTCAGTAAAGTGATTCGGGCATTGTTTTGCACGGTCAGTCAAAAAAATTGTCTCAGAAACACCAGCTGTTCCACAAGCAGCAAACTAATTGCCTATGAATGTGACTCTTCTCCCACACTTCTCAGCCCACTCCCACATCTCCCACAGAAGGGATCCCTCATTCTGCCCCTACATCTCCTACAGCATGCCAAGTGATCAGAAAACAAAATACAGTGTGCATAGTCCAGAACAGTGTATGCACCAACACGCTGCCAGCATCCCTGCACTGACTGGGCAGTCAGTTTTAAGCAAAAATAATTACCTGGGCTGAGTTATGCCCCTCTTTTCCCTAGAAAAACCTCTGCCTTGGAACTGTTTCCTCTATTCAGTTCCTAATTTTCATGAAAACGGTAGCAAATTAATCTCTTGAGACTTTTCTTATCTTTCACATATGGTTGAAATTGGCTAGCAGATTAAGGAGTTAAGAGGTGGAGATAGAAGGGTTCACAGATGTCAATGACAGTCTTCTGTGTCCACAGTGCCTATTTTTCCTTCCTTCTCTCACAGAAATTATAAACCTAAGACAAAATACAGAGTACTGAGACATGCAAAAGGTAGACACATTTACAGCTCAAAACAAAAACATGATTTGATGCAAACTCAAGAAGGCAACTGACAAAACTGACACATCCCAGTGACTTGAAACAAAATGCCATCATCACCCAAAAGCTTGTGGTTTCCAAACTTACAAGACTGAGGGAAAAAGAGAAGGGTAAAGGCATCACCTAAATGACTGGGTCTGTCATTCATTCTCACAAGAAAGAACAGAAGCCTTAAAAACTGCTACCTACAACTATGCTTTCTCTCTCTTCCCAGTGCAAAAGTTTCATTCCACTCATTCTCCAAGCAAGTCGGACAAATGTTCAGACGCTATCTCTGTCTAGCCATCTAATACACCTTGATTCTCATCCCACAGCAAACCAGACCAAATCCTTCATCCTTTCAAACCTCTTCTGCCTTTCTTCCTCCTCACCACACCCTGTGACTGACCTCTCCTATCAGATTCTCAGCTGCTCAGCCCAGCTTCCAGCTCTGAAATTAACAGACTAACAGTCATCTCGAGTCAAGAAGGCACCATCAGAAATCGAAATTTTGGGAAGAGCACAGTTACCAAAGTTTTTTAAAACTGCAAAATTACATTTTAAAACACTGATGGTCAACTGAAGGTTTCCATCACAAATTACTGCAGCCAAACTCAAGACACTAAGCTTCAACACAGGAACTTATCTAGACTGATATGCCCTGGCAATTGTGTATGTGTATACTCCACACTACATTTTCAGGTGGATTGCCACATATTAATTAAGGCAAATCTTAAACAATCTTGCATTATTAAAGAGGGAGGAAAAAAATCTAGTACTGTTGCATTATGAAAAACATGATAATTAAGCACCGTAACAGGCCAGACTACCTAGACAGGCTGTGAAATCCCTCTTCACTGGAGATTTTAGAGATGTTAGACAGACTTTATTATCTGTACTTACACAACCGGACCATGGAGGAAACAGACAAATCACTTCCAGCTTTATGCTTTTGTGAATTTATGCTTCAGAGAAAAAAAAATAATAAAAAAAAAACCCAGAAACACCATACCACCAAAAACCCCAAACAAGTGAAAAACAACAAACCAAAAAAAAGATCCACAAAAAAACCCAAAACAAAACACCATAAAACCCACACTGCAGAAAATCAGTTTGCATACTGATATGTTAGTCTTTTGGGGAACAGATCTTGTATCTCATTTATTCTTAAATTCAAAATTAAGTAGTGAGTAGCTCCACTAAGTCTACAATCTTAATAAAATTAATAGTTACTGCCTGTAAGCTTTGCAGAGATTCCAGTCCTACCCAACATAAGGCATCACCCAGCGTGTTTTATTCAGGGCATAAACATTTTGTTCCAAACAAAACTTTACACTCAGCTCACAGCCCTGGCTATAAAGTTAGATTCTGCCCAGAAAATGACAGCACATATTCATGGCACAGCCAGGCTGAGTCCAAACACAATGCAGCTCCAGTACCAGGCACTCTGCTGTTAGGAATAAAATGTTTCCGAAGAACCCAATATAACTTTCTCGTCTCTCCAGTAAGAAAGGCAGAGGAAGATAGTATCTGCCAAGGAAACAATGCCGCTGACTATACAAACTACTGAGAAATACTTAATGGAATATAAAAATGAAGGAGAACACCAATGTAGAAGTCAACAAAAATTTTTTTACAGAAATTTGTTATAAGTACTAGGAGATGCCATCAAAACAATCACTTCAACAAACTTCACTGTAGGAATAATTTTAAGAAATACAGTTATGCTTCCCTCTTTGTCCGGGGTGAAGTGATGTTGGTCTGCCTTCATCAGGGAAGGATAGGCAGACAGTTGAGCCAACCTTTTATACATGGTTCCTTTGAGGGCAAAACCATTCACACTGAGACAAGGTATCTGGGTAATGTCTCAGGGCTCGACATTTGGGTTCCTTGGCCACCACATGAGCACAGCTTCCATTTCCTCACAGGCTGTGCCTACACTGCACAGTGCAGCATCCAAGTACTGAAATTTGCTTGGAAACGGGAAGCACCTCAGCTGAAATATCACAGAGGTTCACAGTGGCTGATTTACCGAATGGAAAATAAGCTCTTCCCAGTGAGGCAAATGGCTGTGTGCGCAAGGCCGGGATTTCACAGCTACACTGGTTTTTTTACACAAGCAGACAGCCCGTGAAGCCTTAGCCTGGCGTCCAGGCTGCGCTTGTGCGTATGGTTATCCATCAGGCATACCAGCATGCTCCTCAAGCAAACAGCCTGCTTTCCATCTCTTAGGCTAATATTTCTGAGACAGGTCCCAACACAAACAGAAAAATAAACTTCCTTTTTTTTTACATTTGAATAAACCATAAACAATGGGTGTGGCTCGAGTACATATGTAGAAATTGGGGTGCAGATAAGTTTAAAATCCACCCCCCACTATTTAATACGCAAGATACACAGTCAGTTACTAAGTCAAAACACTGAATTAGAAGAACTGAGTTGAATATCCAAAGGAGACTTATCCTCATGTCACCCAATTCATATTTCAAACAAATTATGTTGAGATTCTAAAGTAACTTTAACTAGCAAGACAGAATTAGATAAAGATGTTTCAATTCACTCGTTCTAATTAATAATTAAAATTATCATTAAAAGAAAATATTTCAATCTCTATCCAGATCCTTTCACACTTTAATTTTTGCAGCCCTGTTGAACCACATAGATACGAAATTATGAAAATATTCCCAAGATAAAAGGATATTCTGTTTGCTTTAATTTTCACTTTATACTTTCTGCCAATAATTTACACATTAGGCAATGGAATGCTTTCTACCCTGGACATGGATGCAGAAGGAAAAGTGGTTCAGTATTGCATATCACAGAACGTAAGCAAGTGAAATGAGGAAAGATTGTATCTTTAATATCTGGTCCGTATAAACACCCAAACAAAATTCTTTCGCAATACTGGGGAACAGCTCAAAGGTTCACTAACCACCTCTTCAGGCACAAACACTCATGATTAACACATCAGAATCCTCTACAATATACAGGCATATAAATATGTCTCATAGTTCTAAACAAAAGATTTAGAAATAGGGTTTTCAAATAATTTGGGAAATAAAGAACAAAGTGTCACAAACCATTTTGGTCCAATACTGCCTTTAAACCTTCAGCCAAGCCTGTCGTCAGCAAAATGTAGCATTTCTCACTGTAACATATCCTCACTGTAGCATTTCTCTTTATAAGGAACTAATACATGATTTAAATACAGACTTACCAGATAACTGTTAAGATCTGTATTTCATGGAAGAAGCCAGTGATATTTTCCTCCTAATAATCAGCAAATATTTCTGAATTTACAGCTAGTTCTTTATTTTATCTTCAATTACAAAGGAAGGAACATTTTTTCTTCATTCCTATTTCAGATTATGAGCGGAACTATCATCCACAGCCCCACTGTAAGATTTTTTTGTCATCTTCTTTATTCATCTTTTTATCTTCCCTTTCCTGTCCATACTAAGCCCAGATCTTTGTGAAGCTCTCCCCAAAGAGGTCCAGATATTCTCCTCCAGACAGAAACTTAAAAACCTGTTATCAAAATACTTTCCCTCTGATGTCATGATTTTGCATTTATAGGCACTCAGATCTATACACTGCTGAGATATAGTATCTGTTCACTAAACAGAAGGAAAAATTAATAGAGGTTTCAAAGCTACAAAGGCAGCATTTTCACTCTGATGGGAGTGTACAGTTCATACTTTGGGGGAGGGGAAGAGAAGAAAGAGTGTTGGCTCTTTCATGAACATAAAAGGGCAGAATTACACATTAGTGTAGCTTCACCATGCATAGACATTTATTTTCTGAAATGCAGTGTAAATTTAAAATCAACCATTACCTTCTTTAGTTAAAGCTCAAATCATCCACGTAATTACTTTTACAGAGGATTATGACCAAGCTTTTTTAAAATGTGAATTGTTAAAATTTCACAATTAAGAAATAAATCACAATGGGAAAATATGTTCCTATTCACAAAGCAGCCAACCAAGCTGGCATCGTTGATACTCTTTTAACAAGGCAGAACTGAAATACTGGGAATGCTGTTGCCAGGTCGTAATTGAAGAGAATTGGGTAAACTGTGCAAAGGGGCTCCTACAGCACCTGCCCAGCCCTTGGCCTGGTACAAATCTCTACTTGCTCCTTCAGTAACCCTTCTTCATCAGGACACAGAAACTACCAACTCACTGAAGTTTTCACAAAGGCAAGAAAAAAAAAAGCCTACACTTTGTAAAAAAATACGTTTGAAAGAAAAGTTGAGATGCTGGGCAATCTTGATTCATATGTGCTTTAATACCAAGATTTTTGACCTTCAGAAGTCCCTTCTCCCAGGAAAAAAAAAGAAGGGAAAAAAAATAAAAACACTCCTCAGAAACGACCACAGAGAGACGCTGCAGACATCCATCTAAAATAATGGCAATCAAAGGTCAGGATGATATAGGGAACACCAAGCTTTTAATTTATGAATCTTCCTGAAAGAGACCTCTTGGTAAGCAGAAGCAAGAAAATCAGAGCGATGGACAAACTGCCTAAACATGTGTCATTTACGGGATTTTCCTAATAAATGACACCAAGTATCTTCAACTTTGACAAATTAATTTTAAGACCTCACTGAAATATAATATGGAAACTACCATCAGCTTGTTGGGTCATCTTTAGCAAGATTCAGCAATTTTCCGACAAAGATTCGCCTACGAACTATATATACCCAGCAGATTACAAAACAACACGAATGAAACCAAGCACTGCAGATTGGATCCCGATCAGTAAAACGACAGAAAAAGTCACAGGAGTCTTCCAAAAGTGCTGGGAAATGCATACTGCAAGAAAAAATGGTATTACTGCCTAACAAAGCTGGGTTACACTCCAAGGCTCCAACATGCTAATCTGTCACCGTGACAGAAAAGCAAAGGATGCCAGACCAACACACATCTCTCTTCCAACACCCTACATATCTAACACTGAGCTTCCGAACACAATTAAAAATAGGACTAGAGTGTCCAAATATATGAGTAAGGATGCTCTTAGCATTTCTGCTTCCAACTTCTTGTTATAAAAAAAGAGTTCTCTTCAAGATCTTTCAGCATTCCTTAACAGTGTTTTTTAGTGTTCTATAATCACAAGTGACAAAAGAAGTATCTCCGTATTTGCTTCAGATCCCTCCAAGGGAAAAAAATACATATTACAGTAATTCTGTTATAAAACTACAGCACATGTGTAAGGCCCCGAGAAGCACCGATGCTGATAAAATTAAAAATGGCTGTGCCCGAAGATCCCACAGCAAAACAGGCACAGCTCTGCTGACAATTAAAATATATATTAAAAATTCCTCTATTACCTTACAAAGGGCGAGGTATGCAAAACAAAAAGATTATATATATTTCCAAAACTGAAGTAAGTTATTAGACAAGAGATGCAGATCTAAGCAAAACCATTCTTACTGAGTGCAGGTCGAGCTCATTTACACAATAAAGCAGATTTTATTCCCCGAGACACTTAACGTATCAAGATTTCAAAACTTTTATCAGGCTTCGCCGCTGAAATAGATGCACAGCACTTCGTAAGGAGGCACAGATGTGCCCAAATACCAGCGGACCCCACCCCCTTCCCGCTGCCAAAATGGCCAGTTCGTTCCACCCAGTGGCTACTCACCAGCCGCAGTGCCGAGCAGCAGGGTGGCACTGGAGAGCAGGAGCACCAGCACAAGGTGCTGCAGTGAGGCAGGCATACCTGGGCAGGCCACGGTTCGAGCCGGGAGAAGAAAAAAAAAAGGGGGGGGGG
>VZRN01005202.1:2874852-2924433 GCA_013397935.1 Dasyornis broadbenti
GGCTCCAGACACAAAGGGGAGTCGCTGCAGCCGCCGGCCTGGGCGCCCGTCCCGCCGCACCGCCCCCTCCGCCCGGCCCCGCCCCGCACCATAGAGGTGGCTCCAGGTAGGCAGAGCGGGGCCGCCGGGCGGAGCTCCGCACGCTGAGGGAGGGGGCGCGGGGCCGAGGGCACCGCCAGGGGATAGGGGAGCTGAGGGCGAGGGGCGGCTCCGGGAGAAGGGGAGGGCCCCACCGGACCTTCCCGGGAAGGCCGCGGGAAGGCGGCGCACGGCCACCCTGGGAGCCTGTCTGTCAGAGAGGCTGTCAGCGGGGAGGCGTGAGCTCAGGATTCGCAAAAAACGCCTGTAACAACAACAGAAAAACGTTTAGCAGTCTCTGAGATTGCATCATGTTTGAACTCCGTGGCCTGCCTGTCAGACACCCCGGAGCTTCTGCCGGGTCCTCTGGTTCAAGCCCCCGTTATCTCTGTCCCTGTGAGCTCCTCTAGAAGCCCTGGCCGTACCACATACTGCTCTCCCTCGGTGAGCCCAGGCAAGTCACCGAACCACAGAATCAATTAGGTTGGAAAAGACCTCTGAGATCATCGCATCCAGCCTGTGACCGATCACCACCACCCTCTCAGCCAGACCAGCGCACTAAAATGTCATGTCCAGTCTTTCCTTAAACATCTCTGGGGGCGGTGACTCCAGCGCCTCCCTGGGAAGCCCATTCCAATATCTAATCACCCCTTCTGTGAAGAATTTCTTCCTAATGCCCAATCTGAAGTCTGCCCAGCTTATACGGTTTCAGCCACCCGACTCTCCCAAGTAAAACCATTATCTACCTCTTAAATTAAAGAGATTTTATGATTTCATAACAAAGATAAAGTGACCCCACTGAGCTGTTTCTATGTATTATATTGCACAGCACCAAAGAGATAAATTGAGGCCAGCAGCTGATGGGAGAACTGGAACTGGAACATAGTGTCTGATGTTCTGGCCTAGCAAGGCTCTTCCAAACAAGTTTTACTGGCTGTAGCATAGAATAAAAGGTTCTTAAGAACAGCTTGCACACCTAAGGCACCTTCATATCTGGGCATCACCAATGGTTTGATTATGGGAAATGCTTCCCTGTGCCAAAATTCTTATACCAGTTTCAAGAATGGGATGCAAGGAACACAAATTCAGGAATCCAATTCCACACCTCAAAATACTAAATGCTACATAAAATGGTGTAGTTGCAAATCAGAATTACAATTTTAGTAATAATTAAAGTTTTCTGTATAAATTCATTTCTCTTCACAAGCCATAACAGAAGAAATAGATGTAATCTGATACTTTGATCAAGAGAATTATTACATAAATTATAATAGGATTTTCATGATTGTGGTGCTTTGGCCAGGATCATAGTTTGACATTCCTAGGGTCAAGATGAATTTATACTGATAGTTATACAATGCTTTTTAAGTTTCCTACAGTATTTTTACTTCCAATCTATGTAGATCTAACATGGATATTGGTGAGACAACGAAATACAGAATCCTAAATTGTAATTTGTATTGCCACTTTCCAGAATTGCAACCACATGTTAACCACAATATCCTTTCTGTTATTTGTGGAATGTGAGTGTCAAGAAATAACTTTTAGAAGCAAACACCCCCTCCCCACCCAACAGCCAGAACAGCTTTACCTCCAAGAGAGGAAAAAAACCCCAACACTGAGTATTATTTTGCAAGACCAAAATCCAGTGTTCTTTTCTGGTTCCAGAAAGACACCAAGCTATGCAACACACCTTCTGCCCAGCTGTACCCACCAATAAAAGAAGTGAGACCTACTTTGTTCAGTGAAAACAAGAACCTAGCCATGTGGGTTGCATAGCACTTTCACTATTTAAATGGTAAAAGAAAATTACTGTAATTGTTTATGACGTGTATGAAAACCTGCTCAGCCTGAAGCAAATGACAGAAGTCTTGCTTGATTCAATGGTTCTAGTTTCAGCTCATTAGTTAATACTAGGAGTTCTTATCCACAAGAAATTGTACAAAAACATATATTCTGCCTTAAAATACTTTTCTTCTCTCCACAAAATGGATTGGATTTTTGTTCTGTGTTTTCCTAAAATGAAGGAACAAGACATTCCATTTTTAATACAATTATTTCCTTTTAGTTTCACAAGAACCCCAAACCTGATCAAGAAAACACCCTTGTGAAGGCCAAGGGGCTGTGAATCTACTTTGCCTGAGTTTATATCAAGCCCTTGGACTAATTTCACAGATTTGCAATCACAGCAGTTTGCAAGAATTTCCCCTCCTTCCCTAGGATATTTTGAGTCCTGTAGATCTTCTTTGCAAGGGCCAGGTCCCTCCTAGCCCCGTGAGGCTGTGAAGGCTGTGGAGGGCCCCTGGTCACACACCAATGCCAGGCTGCAGAGCAGGAGCTGCTGCACCCCTGTTTCTCTGGAGCTGGCAGGGCTGAGGAGGGGCTGACCCCCGCTTCACCACACAGATGTAGAAAGCAATCGCTGCTGTCTAAGCACAGAAGCAGCTTCCTTTTCCCACGGTGGTGGGAGGAAACCACAGATCCAAACTGTCACAGTCAGGCTTGCTCATTGTTATGTGCTTGGACAAGAACGTATTTATAATTCTTCCTGTGATATTGTTTTATCTGGAAGCTAGGATTTTGCCATCCTAATATTCAGCAACATCAAGTAAGACCTTCAGAAAAGTAGTCAGGATAATGAAAACTTGCAGAGCTGCAGGACAGTAAATCTGTGGTGCAGGTTCGGGTAAAGGTAGAAGGGAGGCAAGAGAAAATATGTCAAATATACCAAGATTTAAAAGACAATATTCTGACTGAAGTACTGTATTTCCACCAGGAAGAACTCTGACCAATGAAACAACAGTATTGAACTTAACGGAGACAAGACTGTTAAAAAATAATGTGAGGTGGAAAGATCTTAGGATGCAGATGGTCTTTTGCAGCTGTGTTCACTGTTCTCACAGCCAGGCAGAGGCAAGGCTGCCCCAGGAGCACAGTCATGGGGCAAGGACAAGGAGGACAGTGGCAGAGGAGCTGGGGTCTGGTGGCTGGAAGCTCCTCAAGATGTGAGTCAGATACAGCAAGGGACGTGTGTCTTGCCCTTGGAACAGCACAGGCACAAACAGCATGTGGGGGTTGCCCTTTGCTTCAGCCAGACACCGAGAGGAGAAACGCGGCTGATAGGAGGCTCAGGAGTGTCCTGCTCTCCGTCAGACTGATGCAGACACAAACATGTTGATATCACTTGCAAATTCAACACCGCACGTAAGAGAAATTAAACATGTCCTTGTTAGCAGCATCTCCTTTAAACAACACACATCTTTATTTTTAATTAACTGGAATAAGGGAAGCTATTTTCATGCTACCAAGAGAGTATTCCAATCAGTGGAAAATAAAATGAACAAAGAATGAAGAAAACTGAAATGAACTATGAAACAATAGCTTTAGTGCCACTTCTTTTCAGAAAGTCCAATGTTCAGGCACTTCAAAAAAGATTTCTCTGGTTGGGTTCACTGTTATCCAAGAGTTTTTCAGCGCTGATGCAATATAACTGTTATCATCGTTAGGACTCAGGGGACTGTTCTTTTTGACAGGGCCTTTCATGAAGTCAACAAATCAGTTTAAAACAAGCCATAAATTATATTTGGCTGCCCATCAGCTTGGCTGGAGTGTTCTCCCAGTGCTGCCATAAGTGTTGGGGAAGGAATATAACAACACATCCAGATATTTAGCTTTTAGGGGAGATTTTTTCCCAATTTACAAACAAAGCATCCCCCTAGCATTGACTGTGATACATAAACATATGTTAGAACAGCCATCAAGATGTTTACAGACTTTCCTACAAGTAAATACACCCGTTCTGGATCCTAAGTGATAGCTTAATAAATAATCAACTTGGTACAGATCTCCACAATGAATGCCTGCCACTCATTGCTAAATTAGGGAACTGTCAGCAAGATCATCTCCCCAGTCTTGCTCCTGTAACTGTAAGTAGAGAGAGAGGTGGTTCCTGATAGACAGGATCCAAGCCTCCTATAGCTCTCTAGATATTATTAACATCCTGAATTGCAGCCAGGACTCACTGAAAAGACAATAGTGTCTACTTACAGTCTGCTGAGTTAGCAGCTACAGCTTCAGCCAGTGCAGCCAAACAAGTAATCACACGCAGACGTCATTACCTTCGAAAGTGTTCGGTTACTTGTTTTATAAAGATTTTCCCATCACTGTCCAATCCTGGGTGTTGCAGATGGGCATTAGAACACCCCAAGTCCCCTTGGATTCAGGGTAGGGAATCCAAGCTGGGGGAAGACCACAGTTACAGGAAAGCAGGCACATATGCATAAAGAAAAATGGTGAAGTCTCTGGGGACTTCAGAAGTAATCTGAACACAAAAGTACCTTTCTCAATAATGGACATGTTTCCTTGGGAATAGGAAAAGGCACCCTGTCCTTCAGAGCCTTTCTGCAACCTATCAGCAGCACTTTCATCTTGTCTGAATTATTGTTGGGTTTTGCTTCTTTTCCAGGACTTGGTATTATCTTAGGAAAATGGATTCTACTAAAGAGGGATAGAGGGACACCAAGCCGTGACTGAAATCCCAGAAAAATCCTTTGTGGGGTAAAGTCCCATTTCTTTCTGTTCTTTCTAACAGGCAGGAAAAGCCCTGTCCACAATGGTCAGTCTATCTTGCCAAGATGTCAGTGGCAAAACCTCCTGTGCATCACATACCAGAACAGGCTCTCATGCTCCCAATTCTACCAAAAGCCTTAAGGAAATGGTAAATCAAATTCCCTGCCTCAGAGGGAATTAATTTCCCCTTTAGTCCAGTTAAATAATCTGTGCCAGACATTACTTTTGGCCTTTAGACTCATAAAATTCTGTCTGAAGGCTGTTATGACTTCATTTTTCTTTGTCTCTGAAGCATTAAAAAGAGCACCTACTGTTGAGCTTTTGAAAAAAACCCAAAATCATTTGTGAGTATGAACTAGTAAGTGCTTTCAGACCTGAGTTTTTCTAACTCTATGAGGCTGTTGCGTAATCTACTACAAGGTGAATCACACTGTGCAATGAAGTCATGACAGTATTTGACATCAACATCCTGTATCAGAAAAGAAATTTCGTGGCAGCTTTGTTTAACTTTTGATGGGACGCTTTTAATAAATTTAATGCAAAAATTAATTACACCACTTTTGTGGCACTCCCCAGAAAGATCTATTTTGATACTTAACTTCTTTTTTACGCTGGTTTCACATTCCCTGATTTTGGTATAGCGAGTGATTTCCTATGGGGAGCCCATAATTGCATGATCAAAGGTGTGAGGATCAAGCCTGAAAACAAAAGCAAGTGGGTATGGGACAGGTCGGCCTTGGGTGTACGGGGAGAAGGAGGAGGAAGGTGCCCACTCTGGAACAAACAAAGGGAATATTTTGCCTTTAAAAGGATTAGCAGTGAAATAGTTAACAGCCATTTTTACATTTCATAATACATGTTATTTCCCTGTGATAATGAACTACCAACAGTGTTGGTAGCAGTTGCTGCCTTGTTTTAGAGATAACACTGCTTAGTCTGTGGAAATCTTATCTCCACTTTGGGGGTGGAGGTGAGAGAAACTTTCAAGTTAGCTCTGAGAAGCACCTCCCACTTTGAATTAAGTCTGAAATTGTATGTTAAAGGCCTTTTACAGCTTGTCTGAATCTCTTGGCTTGTTCATCACGACATAAAATGGGAAATTTGCTGCAGGGTGTTTATCAGTTCAAAACATCACTTATTCATTCAATCCAACAATGGATGTAGTCAGAAATAGAAATGTAATGAGCTGTGTCAGAATCATCTTCTGGTCCATAGCAGATGGATATGTCATCACCACAGACCTGCAGGGTTTCATTCCTGAGAGCTACCTGAGCCTTCCCAGACTCACGACAGGCACCTGGGAACGGAGCTCACACAATCTCCAACACACTCTGCTGCTACTGTTACCATCCCTTTGCCTTCTGGTACTGGGTTGTTGGGCGGTTTTTTTCTGTTTCTGTTATTGGTTGGTGTTTTTATAATCACTCACTACACAAGATAGTTAGCAGTGCAAGTCAGGTTGGTTTTCAAAATCCACCTTTTCCTTTTTGGTCTTTAATTTCTCATAGTCAATTAGGATTAGACCTAAAAATATTTCTCCAATCAGCTCCATACTTCTATCAGGAAGCTAATAAAAATATCCTCTGAGAACAAAATGAAAGCCTCTGATAAAGCCCTGATAGACCTGCGCTCAGTTTGGTGTGACGGAGATCCAGAGGAAGCAGCCTCTGTTTGTGCTCATTGCTGGCCATCCTTGAACTCCACACCAGCTTGACAAGTGTCAGGCATTCATCTGAAGGACAGAAGTGGTGTCTACAACATGTGTTTGTTGCTTGTTATTTTAAATGACAGTGTGGAGGGAACTTCTTAAAACAGTTCCCCTTCGCAATGAGAAAGGAGGCATCAAATACAAGCCTAACATCAGAGCGTCTTCAGGTGTTTTCTTCCCTTGCAAAGGTGAGAAAGAGTAAAAACAGAGTTGAATTGAAGCCCCTTCTAACTCAGTGGTTGTTGCCATTGCAAGGACAATGTCAGAGGGCTGACCACTCTCAGAGCCACAGCTTCCAAAGGAAGGTGCTGCTCTGAATGTGCCTGCCCAGCGTTCCTCTCCTGCATGCAGCCAGCTCTGGGAATGTCACCTGGAAGAAGATAAAAGTAAAATTATTACCTTTTACTAAATCAAACAGGAGATTTCTATCTCTTATGCTTCTGCCTGTAACATGACATCTGTTGCCTGACAATTTGGAGACATTTTTATCTGTGAAGAGTGTTCCTTCAGATCAAGAAATGAGTCAGTACCTCTGTACACCCTGCTTGCCTCGCGCAGATTGATTTGAAAATATGAACCCAGCTAACTGCTTCTCCAAAGCATCCATCAGGAATCCTCTCATTGAAGTGATACAGGCCAGTACACCAACCTCCATCAGTCCTGCTTGCTTGGGCCTGCAGCAAGCACTGAGGGCACAGTCGCACCCTACACTGTCTACAGTCATTTTGTTTTCAATGAAAACAGAAATTGCAGATGCCTTTAAAAGCTTTAATTCACAAACAAGAGCCAGGCCTCCAAGAGGCCATTTCCACAATACAAAATGGGCTGTGCGAGCCTTGGGTGTGTGGCTTAGGGTGCACAGACAGCACTCAAACTCTGTGAAATCTCTGCCTCTGCCTGCAATTTCAGATTAAAAGGCAAATTAAATGAGGATGTAGGGATAAGCGAGAAGAGATTTCTACAGGAAAAATCACCCTTTATCTCCGTTGTAAAGAGTTTGTAGTTTTCTATAGATGAAAGCTCATCAAAAGCAGAGAAGACCATCTTACAGAAATGCCACATGAGGTGCTTTACATTTCATAAGTTTGAAGGAATTTTTCCTTCCCACGTTTGCCACAAAATAGTTGTGATGTTTTGCATATTGCTTTTCCCCTTCCCTTTTCCTCATGCCTCTCTGAGTTCAGTAAAATCAATGTCTGAGCAGGGTTTCCCCTCTCTAGCATTTTTGCCAGTTTCACTTTTGTACTAATTTCTGTTCAACCATCCCCTCAGCTTTGGAGAAGTTGCATTTAGCTAGAGGAAAAACTACCACCGCTATACCTTTGTTCTTATAACTGCTGAAGCTCTCACATTCCCAGGAAGAGAAGTGTGGAAGAGGTGTGAAATGAGGGCAAACAGAAGCACCGACCCTTTACAAAAGCTTGAACAGAAAGAGGGAAGAAGTTTTAGACAGGAGGGAGGGGAGCTGAGGAGAGAAAGGAGGAGAGAAAAAGTTACAGGAGATGGTTATGTTTGAATATGGATTTAAATCAAAATGCATTTTGATTTAACAAAAAAGGGGGTGCTAAACTCAGATCTCTGACATGAGCCACGCTGACAGGGATACTGGCTTGGAAGTTTCGCAATGCTCATCTGCAGGAGTAGGTCCCTGGGACAGGCTGGCAGATAGTCCTTGACTCAGAAGGAAACAGCAAGTCTCAAGTTTCTCTTGGCTTAACCAAAAGCTGTAAAGCATATTCTTCCTGCCCTCCGCTAGTATTCAGAGCTCCCCTATGTACTTTGTTGATGAAATCTCTCACCCCAATTCAGGAGATAGCAGCGTTTGCTAAACATGCTCTGCCTTGCTACCAGAAGAGCTTCTGACCTTGTCCTGTCTTCTCCTTAGCATTTGGCAAATACTTATCTGTACTCACAGTGACCTCCAGCCAGCTGGGTAAAAAGCTTTGGAGCCAAACATGTGCACAAATAATTCCAGGGGCAGCTGTTACTACTGGGTTATCTCTTCCTGTGGTTTCTACAGATAGAAATAGTTAATATAGGTTGCAGTTTACAGCTTCTTTCCCTTTAGCAGACCAAGGACCATCTTCCTTCAGCTCAGGGCCATTAACCCATCTCAACAATAGGGGCCTTCAATCTGGTACTACCCTGTGTTGCCAAATGTATCCTATTGGATGAAACAAAGCCCACAATAGCAAAAATCACAGATCACAGCCCTGCCATCCTTAGCCAAGAAGGTCACCATTCAATCACTCTTCCCAAGTTACGTGTAACAGAGGCCATTCTGTGTGTATCCAAACATAGCATCCCCTCTCTCCAACCCCTGCAGCCTCCCACAGCCCAGACATGAGGTGTTTTTTCACCCTGACGCATTGAAGTCCACGCCTGATCAGAGTTCATTCAACCCGAAGAGCAGCAATGACTCGCTTCCAAAAAATGAGACTATTATGGCTAGAGACCATTATGAAAGCCTGTGTGAAGCTGAGACCAGATGTTTGCTCAGCTCACTCCAAATATTGCTTAGAGCAAAGCCCCGGATTGTTTTGGTTTTGTTTTTTAAACAAAACAGGATTGACAGAATCTCCTCTGTAACAAGAAAGATTTTCTGATGTTTTTCTGCACTGCTGTTACAGATGTGTGGCTGGCCTGGGAGCTCACACCCACTGACAGTGAGCACAGCAACTCTCAGAAGTGGATGAAGACATGGAAGGAGACCTTATGTGATAGGATGGAAGTGATGGGAATACCAGTCCGTTTAAGTTCAGCTCCAAGAATCAGCTTGTGGTCATTGGGGCTATGTTATTCTTTCAGTAGGATGCTCTGTACCAGCCCCTGGAAATGAGAGCGATAACATGGCTCTGATCACTTTTTGCCTTTACAGCAAACCTTTCATCAGAGGAACCTCAAAGCAACTTGCCAGCAAGAATGGGCACAACCTCACACTGCGCCTGTGAGATAAGCAAAGGATGGAATAGATTAACTGCTTAAAAGCACACAGCAGCTCTGTGGGATGAAGGAAAAATAAGAAAAAAATTATATATATACATACACGTTTGAAACCATACAGGGTTTTATGGAGAGGCAGTCTGGAAGGCTGCCAGGATGCTGAAATTGCCACCCCTACACAACCACGAATACCATGGAAACCAGTGGGGCACTGGCAGGCAGGAAAGGAAATCAGCTGAAAAATGACTTTCCATGAAATGCAGCCAGACTGGGACACTGCTCCGCTCCTGATTGAGGGAGGCCTACGTGCCTAACCACCAGTGTTGCTGCTGGTGGGAGCTGGGCTCCAGGAGTAATTCTCAGTAATTTCCCAGCCTGGGGTAACGCTTTCCTGGCGGTGGCCAGTGGATGACAGCAAAAAGAGGGATGGCTGAAAACTGCTACATCATGTCAGCTGTGGTGTGGAGGTAATGGAAACCCTGAGTGCCGAGTAAAGCTTCAACACATGCTGGGAGGTATAGGAAGATCAAAGTCAGTTGACATCTGAATGAGGACAGGGAAAGAACATGTATGTGCAAGCTCCTGCCTGCCCTGTCTGGCGAGGCACAATTAAAAGGCACGACACACTCATCAGTAATAGTGGTTTTCCCTCGAAATACTAAGAAAGCTCAAAAAAGGGTTCCTTTAACCTGAACAAAAGTAAGTAAAGGAGAGAGGCCTGGAAAACAAAACCAAAAATAACAAACAAAACTGAATATAAAAGGAATAACAGAAATAAGCTAACCCAGACAAGCAGTGGAGGAGGAGTGAACACACTGTTAATCTGTCAAGTGCACCATGCCCACATCAAACTACAGAGTAAGTTCAGGGAAATATCCAGCCTCCCGGCTGAGCAAGGACACCTGCTTGTTACCAAACAGCACACATCCCTTAAAAAGCCATACTCCTGGTAAGCCAAGGGAGGAGGAATCCAAACACAGAACAGCTGCACTCATTCAAAATGCTGCTAAGAGGAACAGCGGCATCTTATGAGTAAGCTGGATATGGTGCAACCAGCACCAGGCTTGAACAGAAATAGCCCAGTGGAGATGAGAGGCAAGTAGAGACACCAGCACACAGCTCTCCCTCTGGCTCTCAGCAAAACTGAATGATGCAGAGGTGATCTCCTACAGAGCCTAGCCCGAGCAGAGGTCAGGGGGACAATTTTACAGCAAAGCAAAGGGGACTAGAAAACCAGAGAAGCAGCAGAGCAGCATTTCTGCTACGCTATGCACAGAGCTAACAGATCTTCCAGTAAGCACAGGGGAGGGCTGGGAGTGGATAGGAGCATTGCCATGGCTGGCCCTGATAAGGCTCTATCTAGGAACAGGCAAGGGCTGTGCTCAAGGCCTGGCCGAGAAACGGGTCTGGAGGAGTGCGAGAACAACAGGATAACATCAGGCACTTCTCACACAGCTGAAGGACCGCCACTGGTCATCAGGAGACAAGTGCAGATGGGAGACTTTAAAGTGGTGCCAGAAAAAACAAGCTACAGCCAGGGTCGAGGAACATGGGATCCAACTCCTAGTTGTCAGCAGTTGTGGTGTATACATTGCTGAAAACAGATGCAGTGCCAGGAAAATCCAACTCCCAGCATGAAAAGAATAACTTGAGAATGATAATGAGAGAAGCCAAAGCAACTGTGACTGTGAATTAGTGATTACATGAAAGCTTTTATCTGAAAGTTATGTTAGGCCAAATTCTGAAGTAATTTTTTCAGCCAGAAAGCTCCCTTGAGACGCTGTGATTTGGCCACAAATTGCTACATCATTAAAAAAAAAAAAAAAAGGGAACAACAAAACAAAGATTTCCTTTTTATGCTGGCTGGAAATATATAGCAGGCAATAGCCTTGACTTGTATCAAACACTTCTCCAGCAGATAGCTGAAGTTCTCTGCTTTATGCCACCATCCAGCATCATGGTGAGGGACAAGCCAGGCTTCAGGATTTGCTCCCTTATGTGGCTGCTGCCCAGGGAAGTGGGAACTGTGGTTTTTCCGTATGAAGGGAAGTACATGTTATTCAAGCTCCCTGAAACAAGTGAGGTACAATCCACATCACAGTTCCTCCCACTTGGACCTATCAAAACTACTCCTGAAAAACTGAACATACAGTCGCTTGGGTACTGCCATAAGGAAACGTAGCAATCATCACTGCCCACCATGTGCTGAACAGCAATAAAACTGTCTTTTCAAAATAGCTGATCTGGGTTGAAAACTACCAATGTCTCAGTGGTAGCCTCACAAGAACAGCAAGAGGATCCTCTCTGTCCTGTTGCCCGGGTAGTACTAAGCTCAGCAGCAGCTCCAGGCTTCCCACCTGGAGGTCTCTGTGTAGTTTCAAATGGGGCGTCTGCAATTCCCAGACCCCAGTAAGTCCCAAAGAGATGCAGCCACAATGAGACACCTCTTACTTCCCAGAACCTCTCCCCACTCTGGTTGGAGACTTATCACCCACGAAACTTCCCTGTTCATTCTTTGGACTTGGCTTACCAGGAGCAATATGCTGCCAATCTGCAATTGCTAAAGAGGTATCAAAAATAGCATGAGAAAGGGAATATTTTGAGCAGGAGACACACCCTTCCCATGATAGATGGCCTGCTGTAATAGCCCTTACAAAAGCAAGGGAATGTGCTCAAATACCTGTCGTAAAATCTGAGGCTCAAATGCTGTGCAGTCAAAAATCCCGGAAATAGTTCTTTCAAGTCATGCAAACACTTTGGAGATTCTGAGAGAAGAAATAGCTGGAAATAGTTTCAGATAAAAGAACCTTTCATGCCAGCTGGCAAAAGGCAAGTAGATGGATCAGATAGATGGATAGACAGGGCTTAAAGCCACTTTTGTCTCAGCAGTGGGCTGGGCTTGTGTATGCAATGTCTGAAGGCAGCATATCTTGTTATCTGACCCTTAAATGTTGGCTTTATGAAATCATATCAGATGAAGCTGCAGCCTTCAAAAGCGTTTCTCAGCCTGGCAGAACTCTTGCCTTCCTCCCAGCAGCACCTTCAGCAGGCCTTGGGGCTGGCTTGGTGCTCATGCAGACCCCTCAGGTTCTCCCCTGCTCAGTGCATCAGTCCAGGCTCTGTCAGAGCTCAAGAAAGTTTGTTCTGGCGCAGGGACTTTCACAAATACTTGGTCAAAACTCTTATGTTCTCATAGTGCAACAGCAGCAGGATGACCAGAGAGGGCAAGAAACGAAGGATCCTGTGAAGGCTGAAGGGGTATTTCCCGAACTGTGTTTGATACATTTAACAGAAATTCACTGAAAGCAGGATATGATGCACACAAAACAAACCAGGGTAAGCCTGCTGTATTTTTGGTAGCCTGTGCAGCTTGAGAAAGGTGATGTTTACTTTTAGCTCTTCTTTTGATGCATTTATCAAAAGAGGCAAAACTGAACCACCTCAGAATGGGAATTATGCCTTGTTTGATGGAGATGGGCCTGAGCCACAGGTTTGCACAAGCCCTTGCAGTTTGCTTAGGGCCAGACACCCACAGGAAAGCCTAAAATAAATACCTTGACCAAGAACAGTTTAACTTTCTTTTAGAAATGTAGTTTTTTGCTGTATTTGAACTATGCATCCCAGAGGATTTCATGTCAAAATGGACTTGTGTAATGAATATTAAATATTTGTCAAGAAATCCACAGTTGAAAGTGGTCTGCAATGACAGATCAAAAAAGAAAATCACCTCTGCGCCATTTCTATTCTCATTTTCTTATGACACGTGAATTCATCCAGAAGGACTTTAATACTCACCTTTATAGATGCTTTTGCTTTTCACATCATACATTAAACTCTGCCATCTTGTTCAAGAAGACTCTGAGTTACTAAAGACACGGCAGGATTACACCATCAAAGTTGCAACATCGAAGCCCTGGCATGACTAATCCCCACGTAAATGGAAAAAGACCAAGGATGGGCACTCTGCGCAGTGGGTAGGTGCAGAGCCAGACAGTCTCCTCCAGCCCACAGGTGCATGGGAAGCATGTCCCATCCACATGGGAACAGCCTTGCATCTCTGGCACCCTCGTCCTGGGATGCCTTCATAGGGACGGTGGCACAAGTGGCCCTGTGGGCACAGTGGGGCTTGACTCGTGGTGGTCCCTATCACAGCAGGACAGCATGGCTTAGGGTAAGGGGGGTGCTCCCAGGAATAATATTGGATCCCTTGTTTGCTTTCATAAACATGGTCATGGGGAAAATCCACCTTCGCGTGAAACATAAAACCATTTTTTAACTGTGGCCTTTGAAAGATAAGCAAAACTGTTTTCCTTATATATACTGCATCTGAGAGAACACACAGACTTTGTGGTCCATCTTAGAGAAGTAGCTGTCAGAAGAAGACATCAGCAAGCTGGCTTCTCTTTCCTGTAGACATCATCTTGTGATGATTCACACAGCCCAGCTGAAGGGCATTGGTGATGTGTCTGTATGATGCAATGACAGAGCTGTGTCAGGTCCAACTCCAGAGCACTACTTTTCAGAGTAAGGACACTCATTTTTGCTTTGCAGAACCAGTCTAGCCAAAAACTTGGCCCAAACCCTCCCCCAGCACAGGGGTGGCTGATGTGGGCTCCCACGAGGGTCAGTATGGGGCTCCTGTCTGTCTCCATCTGAATTCATTAATTAAGGGGAAGATGAGGGCAGGACTTGCTGTTTCAAGGGGCTTGCCCTCACAGGGCAGCATTTCCTGTGGTTTCTGCCATTTGAGCTGACAGCACAGGGACTAGAAACAAGAGATGTGAATTAAAAATAAAAAAGAAGCAAGACCTGCATCTTTTGCAGGCATGAAACTCAACTATGGTTAGGCAAAACAGTTCATTGCAGCAATTTCTGAATGTCAGGGTGTCATGAGGGGAGGGCAATCAACAACTGACAGCCAAAGGAAACCCAGATGTTTAAGCTGTATGTTGAGCAAATTTGATTGAGAAATCAGAGTAAGTAACAGATTCTGTTATCCTACATTCAGAAAATTTTTTTAGGTTAAAAAAGCACTTGAAGCTCTTTTATGCAGCTCTGACCTCAGCAAATGGCAGTTGTTCAACTGTCAGTGTCAGAGTTGTGAGCTCCAGTGATTTATTGCAAGTCTCATTCTAGATGATATTTCTGACAGCTCGGAGACTCACGTGAATAAATCAGCATTTCAGCTATTCTCAGCCTAAGTTTCTATGCATTCTGCTAAAACAAAGGAAAATAAACTGACCCTACAAATGTGTGTACCAGTAGTCAGCCAAACCACAGAGGCTGCTAGAAAACTCACTGTCGTTTTTTTTTAGTTGATGATACGGTGTGGGACATAACAATTTTTATTTCTTAACGCCTGGAGTTACTTCTAGATTATCCCCTAGATTGTACCTTCAGATTGCACAGGTACATTTGGACTGTGCTGTTACATTGTCACAGGCTCTGGTGCCCACGGTACCTGCACTTGTGACTCACCGCAACACCATGGGGCGTTGGAGGACCATCCACCACCACTGGCATCCAATCAAGCCTTGTGCAAAACCTTCACCAGGACTGGTGGGAGACGTGCCTGCTCTCACTGCCTGTTGCTGGAAATTATCAGGAGTCTCAAGGGAATGCCAGTCAGAAAGGGCTGGAGGCAGCAACAAAGTAAAAATTAATCCCAACCTAGCATATCAGAAGATACTTACTATAAAGGAGTATTTACAAGTCCTGCTTTGTGCTTTAGGCACAGCATTTGACAAAAGTGGTCTTGTCAGCCTTTTTCGTTGGAAAAACGATGCACATCAGTTGGACTTTAGAAACAAAAGGTGAACAGTCTGATAAAATAGATGGCTGGTTCCTGAACAAGTCTCTAACCCTCACTTACAGAACAAGTGTCTTGAGCATTTGTCTGTAACTCTGAGGCTATTTACCCATGCCTTTCAAAGCAAACAGAAAGATCACCACTAACCACAATAAGAGCTGGATCCAGATGAAATGCTGCACCCAGCAACTCAATTTTCTGCTGATTTTTTAAGAGATAATAAGTTTTTACAAACCTTTGGAGAATGAAGTCTTTCACTTGCAGCTCCAATGACTTCACCATCCTGCCCCAACAACATAAACAAAGCAAATTACCTGAGACTTGCAGACTGCTCTGGCCGGGACAGCACAGTCTTCCTATTTCTGCATAAGAGGAAGTGTTTCCTGGTCTGCAAGGTGTAGTTGGGCAAAAGGAACAGCTCCTTTAATTAATTTTGGTGCTGTTTGTATCTGCACTTTCTTTTATAGTTTCAGGTGCACTAGTTATCAGGAATATCTGCTTCAAGGGACAAGCTGTGAAAGTTCTCAATCTGCCTTCCCCTGTGAGATTTGAAAGCCTCCTCTCCCACAAAAGTGTGAGGCCCTTCCCCACAGATGCTCCAGAGCAGATCTATTTTGATAACCAAAATATTAAATTCCACAAACTCAGGGGAAGAAGAAAAGAAAAAAATAAAAGGCCTTTCAAATCAAGTGAATAAGCCAAGAGGGAAAAAATTAGATTCAGTCATTTCTCCTACCCATTTAATTAATAGCATTCCACTTCAGAAACGGCACACGCAGAGCAAACCTCTCCGAGTGCCTGTTTACAGCCGAGCTCCTGCAGCTGCCCCCTCCTGTCCTCCCTGCTGGGCCGTGGCTCTGCCGTGCCCCTGCCGGAGGGCAGAGCTGGCGGTGTCCGAGGCAGGGCTGCATGCGGGGCCATGCTCCCCACCCGGGCCCTGCTCCAGCCGAGTGTTTGAGCAGGCACATACTCTAGTGAAAGGAGCAGGACTGGTTGTGCTGCAAGATAAGATTGTCTGCCAGGGCTTTGTTGGAGGCAGCCTTGCAGATGCAGGAAGGAAAACAAACTGTAAAGATGGCAAAAGGAGAAGGAAAAAAATGCCCCAGGGGAAGCAGCACTGGCAGGAGACATAGAGCTCCTCATCAGTGAAGGGCACAGTAATACTGAGACAAACTTGCACAGCACAAGTCATGTCCTGCCTTAAGAACCCCCTCGCTCCACTCATTTGTGCGTTCTGCACCTGCCTGGGCAGCCAGTGCTGGGGCAGGGTGCCAGGGAGCTTGGCAGGAGGTGGGACAGTCCACCAGCACCCCATGTTGCCTGCAAACTGTCCCACACAAGCAGCTGGGACCGCAGCTGTGAGGCCACCTGCAGCAGGGGCTGCTTTGCTCTTGATGACAAAACCTACCTAGGAAACAAGTTGGGGGCTACTGACCTGTAAGTATTTCACAGTGGCAGCAGGAGAAGCATTTGGTGGCACAATTTGGAGGAAGATGATCAAACGCTGCTCCTGCAGGAGTGGTGGCAGGTGAAGGACAGCAAGAAGAGCCAGCCCAGCATCCCCTGCTGCTCACAAACCGAGCACAGCACTCATGTACTTATGTCATGTTTGCATCTTTTGGTTGCTTGGTTGTTTTTCCAAATTTAGTCTCCTACTGCATCCATGGGTAACGCCCTGCATTACGTCTGTCTCATGGATGTAGAAAGAGAACAAGAACCTTCACAGAGGGTCTGTGGAGGCCCACCACATCCTTACAGATGAAGGTTTTACTTCTTGAACATCTTACTTGAATCAAGGCAAGGATTCAAGGGGAAATCCTAGTTCCAGTTTAGCTCAAGCTAGTCCTGTGCAGCCCAGCCTTTTGCATCCACCTGTCCTACAGGTATTTTATGTAGCATAGTTTCCTGCTTTGCACATCTCTACTTGCTTATGGCCCTTTCTCTGTTGCCCCAAGCCACGACAACAGAAGGATGGAGTCTCCAGCTGGACAGTGAGGATGGTGTGAGGGCAGGGAAGCCAGGGGCAGCTGAGTTTTGGATGTTGAGGTGGGAAACAGCACTGCAGAGCATGTGGTTTTGGTTCTACGTGGTTTGGAGGTTAAAACCAGCACCTGCAGCCCCACAGGAGCCCTGCTGAGAGCAGAGGGAGGAGCTGTGGGGTTGGGACTGGCGCAGTCCTGTTGGAATTCAACTGACTAGTGATAAACTCAATGAGCCAGACAAGACCTGAGACAAGATAATCCACACAGCTTCTTGCTGTCCTTTTTGGCCTGATGCATCTCCAAGTTAAACCAGCATCTTGTCCTCACCAGTGGCTGAGCTGTGGTTCCTGGCACCCACTGAACCCTGAGCACAGGAGCAGCAGGACCCCACCAGAGGGTCCGCAGCTGTACCAGAGCACCCATGGGCAATTGCACAGTCCCAAGGACCCGGGAATGGCAGGGTACTTAGAGTAAAAGCCACAGGCTGCTGCTTTGTGCCCTGAGGCTCAAGGTCTTTTCTTTTTCCAGAACAAGGAAAGAGACTTGTGCTAAGTACCTCAGTTTGTTTAATCCACCGTACAGAAACAAAAGCCTGAGAGGTTCAAAGCTCCAGTGTTTATCCTATCAGGCTTATTTCTTGGCTAAATAAACCATCAAAATCTAAGTCTCAGCTGAAAATATCTAAACATGCTAGTTGAAGCTAATGAATAGTTAGTGTTTGGCAAAGACAAAGCATGCATCCATAATTATTGTAAGATGAGTCACCTGGAGAAACCAGAGCAGTAGCCAACAACAACAAAACAAAACAAAAAAACAAAACAAAAAAAAAAAAGGAAAAAAAAAAGAAAAAACCAACCAAAACCCGCCCTTTGAATAACTCAATTAGAATGAAGATGCCTAGAAACATGCACATCAGCAACACCACATTCTCAGCCCTGGTGAGGCCACAAAGGGGCAGTTCTGTAGAAGATGGTTCTGATCCACATTGGTCACTGACCAAGGACCCCGTCCCTGTCTCACCAGAAGCCCATCCCTGGATCCAAGGACAGTCTGACATCCACATTCCCTCCGTGACTCATGGGCTTGGACAAGTTAGGCTTTTGCAGACAACAAAAAAGATAAAAATCATATTGCTTGGGGGAGTGCCAAGCTATTATTTCACCCAATTAGAGTCTTGAACCACTGAAAGTTAAAAGGATTTCCTCTGGAAAGAGAACATTCCCCAGCCAGAAAGTCTCCAGAAAGGTACGGGCACAATAACTCCTGGCATTTGGTGTTAGGAAACAAGCGTCTAGACAAAGCCGCCTTCTTTTGATTTGTTTTTGATGACATTTTTAAAAGATGCTACAGTACAGATCCTAGAACTTGAATTTCTATTTTTACACTCCTGATACCTGTGACAGCTTTACACAGCCAGAACATGCTGGAAATTATTTCCACATCTTTGGTTGTTTTATTTAACCACTACAGTCAAGAAGTACTATACCCCCCGGGGTTCTAATGGATGGATATCACTGTTTGCATGGATGCGCTGTCAGGCAGGAACAAGAGCTGGCTGCACCGATCCCTGCAGCTGAAACTGCCTCCTGGGGAGACCATGTGTGGGTTTGGCCCCACGTCAGTCCTGCTTGAGAAGCCTCAGCTGATCTGAGGAGCACAAAGGGGCTCTTGCACAGGGGGCTCACAGGAAAATGCCCAACACCCCGGTGCAAAAGTTCAAACACTGCCCCATGCACGGCGTGTGTCACATCTGGGTCTGGGCACAGGAGCCCTCTGTTGGCATTCCTCACCGTGCTTGGCACCTCCTCTCCCACACCTCCTTGCTGTGAACTGAGCAAAGCCATGGAGAATTGTACTAAGGGGAAGTATGGTTTTTACCTCACCCTGCTGTTCCCAGGTGGGCACGGGCAGGCTGGCCATGGGGAGGAAGCACCTTCCCCTGCCACAGCACTGCCCATTATTGCTTCAGCATGCTGCAATACAGTAATTGAGCAACTGGCAATTATATTGCATTTATCTTTATCTGCAGTGTTATGGTGTTACATTCACAGCTGTCTAAACAGGAGCCTGTCTCCCATCCACGGTAGCTTCCATTTTACATGGCCTTGCTCATCATGCAGCAGAGAGCAGCAGTAAAGACTGAGCTCAGGTTTTGGTGCTGCCCCCAACACCTGGTTTTAAAAACTTACTTTTAAATGTGCTTCTACATTGCTACAAAAGCAACCTTTTTGCCACCCTGCAAGAGGAAATGTTTTGTGTTTTGGCACAGCTAGCTTTAATTCCTTTTCAAGAAGAGGGAATTTAGTGTGGCTGCCCTGAGACTGGCTGCAGCTTTATCAAGAGAGATTTCTCTTGTTGGGCTTAGACAACCTCACTCACAGCCATTGTGCTGTCAAACAGGTTTCCTTCCTCTTCTTCACAACACTTCTACATCATATCCTATTTAGAGCTCTTATAGTGCTTCATAAATAATGCGATAATGAGAGCCCTGTACACTTGTGGGATTTGGGAGGCATTATCTCAGTTTTTAAGAGGTGGAATATGAAGATCAGAGATTAAAGGTGGCAAGTCCAACGGGCTGTGATCCAAACAAGAGTTTTTCTAATTCATTCCCCTTGCATTTGGAGTACTGGCTTACACAGTCAGCCCAGCTTTCCGACTTCTTCATCCTAGCACTTCAGTCCTGCCCCATCCTTCCTGTCCAGGGTAGCTTAAAAATGTTGCAAAAGAACATGACCTGCCACGCACTGTATTTTGTTTGAGGTCTGTAGAGACCTCAAGAATGGAAAATTGCTGTTTCCATTGGCCAGTAACTGGGATGAGAAATTAAACATCAGACAATCTATTATAGATTAATACTACTGAAAACTTGGAGTCCAATATTGAACATAGAAATGCTCACTGCTATAAGAGGAATAACCTTTTGCTTAAGAAATGCAACAGAGTGCAAAGGACGTGAAAAGAAAATGAAAGCTCAGAGCTAGGCCTCACCCTTGGAAGACAGGCACTCACTGCAGAAGCTCCTGGATTTCCAGCAGGAGCTAATTAAGCGTAAGCAAGTGCAAGCGTGGATGGAGCATTTGGCAGCACTCCATGCTAGCTACAGGAGGCAACCTCCAGCTCAGGGCATCACCAGCTCTGTGGGGGCAAGGCTGACTGATGGCAAGGGCTGCACATCACACCCTGTGGCTGGAGAAGCACAGGACCTAACCCTGGCAACTCAGACAACAAGATTTCTATTCAAAATGTTAAGCTGCTCCAAAAGACAACATGCTGTTTTGCTATTCCCTGAGAAACACAGGAAGCTACTGCTGAGCTGTCTATAGTTTATAATAAAATTATTATTTTTTCCAGAGAAAGTGAAGCCTTGCTGAAGGGCCACACAGGCACCAGGATGCGGCACAGACAGCAGGAAGTTGTCTTGTGGGATTTTCCATGTGAAGAAATAGCTTGAGAGGGATGGGTGAGCTGAAGTTTTACCTGAGAAACAGCAGTAGTTCTGTCCCTCCACAGCAGGCAGGCTTCATGACCCCTGAGCAGTTACCTCTGTGTCTCCACATCAGTCTCAGCAGGCACCTCTCATTGCAGGGATACACAAAATCCCAGGATAGCTCTGGAGAACTTGTCTACTCCAGAGCAGAAGGGCAAGTGTTTGGAGTGGTACATGGTGGCTGCCTGTCTCATTCCGTGGCAGGGAAAAACAGGGTCCCTCTACTGCTGCACATAGGCATGGACTGCTGCTGCAGGGCTGCTGCACATAGGCATGGACATGGGGAAGAGATGCAGACAATGTTCTGTGGGCAGAACAATTTCAGGATGGCTGGAGCAAGCAGGATGCCTGCAGACAGTAGGAGACACCTGAAAGGAAGCTCACATCATGACCTGTGAGGGTGGTGTTCAATGCTGGGGTGAGGAGCTGTTGCAGGGCAGGGCTGCAGCAGTGCCCCTCAGTGCTCCCATGCAGACAAATCCTCATGCACAGGGAATGCTACCAGGCAAATTCCGAAGCAACAAACAAGCAGACAAACCCCCCAAACATCTGTTTTCCAAAAGACTACAGTCTTAGGCTGAAGAAAACACTCATTTTCCTGATAAGGCCTTTCATGGTGCCAAGTAGCAACTCGAAAAGCTGGATGATGTCTCTGGTGAGAGGGTGCCTCAGCAGAAGCAGACAGTGAGCAGCTCCTGCCACTCTCTGATGCCCATTCCGCAGCGCAGGGATGGGAGCACAGTGTACAGCTACTCAATTCCAAAGCAGGAAAAAACAAGCAGAAAACTCCACTCAAAAAAACCCAACCCAACAAAAAGAAAAAAAAACCCAAACAACAAAAAAACCAACCACCAAAACCTAACCACCAAACAACTAACTTTGCCGGGCATTTTGTGGCTGAAAGCCAGCTTGGCTTTCTTTTTGCGTCAGCGTGGATAACAAGGAGAAGCAGGTAGGAGACCCTCAGGACCTCAGCCCAGAAGCTGCCACGCCTATGTACTTCACAGAACTAGTCCCCTCAGAAGGAACACAACCAGCACACACAGAAAGGCTGCACTGTCAACATGTGGCTCATTGTTTTGAAGATGAGGAGTTTAACAGTTCAAACTAGAACCCACAGTACTTCTTTACCTGCTTAAAAGAGGTGATGGCAGGTGAGTGTATGGCCTATCCAACACTGAAAAACTTCAAATTTGCTTCCTCTTCTCCACCCAGTATTTCTGGGTCACACGCATTTTGAAAGAGAATGAAGTAGAAGCTCTAGTTAACTTGATACTATGATGAGTACCTGGCAGCTCGCAGGAGGCTGGGCTGGTGGTTGTGTCCCTGGCAGCAAAGTAGAGGCTGCATGGAACACCTTCCCCTGGTATGGGCTGTAACTGCACAGGCCAGGGGACTGTCAGCTATGAATTAAAACTTACTGTGGGCTGTGAAGGAAGGCTGCCTGCCCCTCTAGCTCTCAGTTAACATAAGAATAATTTTCAAAAGCTGAGTGAGCATAGGCCACATTATATCCCTTTCAAACTGCCAACCATCCCTTGAAACACCCTCATTCATCCTGTTCTAGGTTTAGCCCTAGTTCATCAACCATTTCCCACTGCTGGCTTTGGTTTAGAGCAGCCCCTATCAGTAAAATGCTCTAAGGATCATATTATCATTTTAGATACTTCTGTACCACAGGCCTCACTGTTTTGCTTTAAATGCCACCATCAGTCTGGCTTCTTTCTGCATTCAAAATACTGAAGGCCTCTATCCTTAACTCTAATGTTAGTTCTGGGATTTTGGTTTTATCAATACACAAAGTAAAAGATCTATTTTTGGATGAATCACCTCCCTTACAAAAACTAGTGACCCACAGTCCAGGCTTTACATAAACGCCTTTGATGCACAATTATTCCTTACAGGAGAGGCTGTACAAGCCTCATATCTACTGTAGAAAGAGAAACTGTTTGAGTCTCAATTAAAGGCCTGTCACACTTCTTGGGTAAGAATCACCACTTCTTTGTTCAAGGAGGCTGTAGTGCTTCCCAGGTATAACTGTAGGCTTTATTATTATTATTATTTTAAGGTGGAAGATTGTGCACAAATGCCCAGACCATCGTTTGTGGAAAACCATGTGTGAGCAAACCAATCTTATCTGCTTGAACTGATAAGCAACTTGAAATGGAGTGACCTGGCTTACAGTGACTGCACTCTATCACCAATGTTTATTTTCACTGATCATATTTAGCACTTGAGCTGAATACACTTATCAGTGTTTCAGCAGCAGCCCTTTGGGATATGTGGCTCATTGTTTTGAAGATGAGGAGTTTAACAGTTCAAACTAGAACCCACAGTACTTCTTTACCTGCTTAAAAGAGGTGATGGCAGGTGAGTGTATGGCCTATCCAACACTGAAAAACTTCAAATTTGCTTCCTCTTCTCCACCCAGTATTTCTGGGTCACACGCATTTTGAAAGAGAATGAAGTAGAAGCTCTAGTTAACTTGATATTAAAATCAAAACTCCCAGCACAAGAGCAGGAGAGGGAAAGACAAGCTGCTTCATGCTGAGCTCCAGTGTGCTGCCTTGTGAGATGGAAGCTGGCCTGTACTGGATACTGGCGTGCAATGATAAACCACTAAATTGTGCTACGTAAAGAAAGAAGTGAATCTCATTCAAAGGAATAAACAAAAGGAACAAAAAAGTGGCCATGCAAAAATAACTTCTCTCCATTTTGATCCCACTGATTAGATGCACTAAGCAACTGATGTTCATATAAATCTTTTCATTAGGGTAAATTATATAGGACAGTTTCTGAACAGCACATACATAATTTATCTGATACTTTTGAAGAAGGAACTACATTAATAGTTCAGAGGAAACTGAACTTCATGTCTGGTAAGGATTCCTGTTTGAAAGTGCATTTACAATAAAAAAAACTAAAGGCACTTATAGTCAAGTCTTCTATGTCATTATGAAGACTTTTTAATACCTTTGCTGCCCATTTAAACATTTCAGCTTAAATTCATCTTACTTGTCTAGCCATAAGCAGATGAACTGGGATGGTCTCAGTATTCCCAAGCAATCTCAATTAGAGCAGTTAAACTCACTGCAACCTTCCTGAGTGAAAAAAAAGGCTGTTCATATTCTTGATACAGGTAGACCAGCGCATTAATAACTTGTTACCAACCTCATCAGGGATTTGGTTATATCCACTTGCACTAACAGGTCATAAGCCATGGGCTTACCATGTTTAGTACCGAAGAGCTGCTCAGCAATTATTCCACAGAAAAACACCAGCTACACTGGCTGCAGAGTTACCAAATGTTACCCAGCTGAAGAAAGTGATTTTTGTTTAGGTAATACTCTACCACTGCACTTAAAAAAAAAAAAAAAAAATCTTTATGCTGATTAATAAACTGAGTTCTAAGCGTAGTTTAAAAAAATTGTTTCCTTTTCCACCATAAGAGCTTTAGAGTCTTGATCACATGATGCTACTTCAGTGCATCTGTATTCCCACAAGAACAGCAGAATTAACAATTGGCTGATTTCTGCTACTAATAAAACACTTATCTTTTCTGCTTCATTATCAGGTAACTGAAGAACTAATTTTGCCTTGGTTTTTGTGTAGGGGTTTTTTGTTGTTGTTTTTGTTTGTTTGTTTTGGTGGGGTTTTTTGTCTGGTTTTTATTGTTGGTTGGTTTTTTGGTAGGGTTTGTTTTTTTTTTTTTAATCAAGCGAGGGAAGTTGCCACAATCACCATGAAGCAATTTGAAAGCTACCACACATTTGTTCAAAATATGCATCTGAATTTTGTCAGCCAGTACGGCAAAACCAAAACGTCTGGAAGATGCTTCAAAAAGGTTTTATCAAGAGAACTACAGTGCAGAATCAATAACACACCTCAACTGTTCAATGAATCTTTGATAATATTCATAGATATTTGTACCCATTTTATGAAGAACTTAAGAATATTACAGCCTTTGAAATCTTTAGAGAATAAACTGCAACTGAACACTTACAGAACTTTAGAACCGATCATTCATTTAAAACAATACATCTTAGAAATAGTCCTGATAATGGCTAGAAAACAAGCAAACAAGTTAAAAGACAGAGGCATAAAATCTCCATAAAAATGTTTTTATTCCTTGTCAGTGGAGACTGCTTGTGAAAAGAGAATCTATTGTAAGCTTTTAAACAGAAGAAACCAGTAATCCTCCTAATTAACAGAGATACCAGGGTATCCTGTTCCAGGGAGAAGACAGCTATCACACCCATCTCCATGCCCTCTTGCAACACAGGGAAGTTAGTTTTCAGCAAGAGGCTAAACAAATTATGTTGAGAAATGTTACTACAAAGCAGCTGTCCAAGGGCCAGTGTTTTCCCCTGTTCCTCATCAGTCTTCACCCCCATCTTTCATTTTCTTCTTTTTCTTCTTCTTTTTCTCTGTATTCTGCAAACAAACAAATGTTGCCATGAACAAAGCATAATGGAAAAGCAAAGCAACACGTGTAGCTAGGCAACAGGGCTCACACCCAAAGCATCACCTCAGCTGCCATGCTCAGCAAAGCACAACCCAAGAGATGTCCTGCCTCAATTGCTAAATGCACTGGCTGTTCACGGAGGGCAGAGAGGCTGTGCCACACTGCCACAGCTCAGCACTGCCCTCAGGCCCTGCAGCTGACATACACAAAGGGGAGAAAAATTAAACCCTGTGTTAAGAACAGGGCTTCAAAAGGAAGCAAAAAGTTGGGTTTGGTTCCATCTGCTCTACTATTGCTAGAGGACATCAGAGCAGCAGGTACAGCCGTGCTTCCTACAAGTCCCAAAGTTGAGACAGATGCCTGTGGGCTGGCAACGAGGGACACTCTTCCCACTAGAAAAGATGCAAAGACAGAGAAGACAAGAACTGGGGATGGGCAGAGGACAGGAGGGGAATGGAGGCATTGCAGTCACAGATTTCCAGGATCTTATTTTTTAATGTGAATCTTCTTGGCCATGGATTATACATATAATTTCTCCCCACCCCTCACTCTACACTCTCTATGTTTTGGAGAGAACACATTCCCGAAAAGGATCAGGTGGCTGTGCAATTCTGCCTTACCTCAATTGTGGGGCTGGTGGGGAGTTCCTCACTCAGTACCTCCTCTTCTTCAGCTTGCTTTTCCTTATCCTTTTTCTTTTTCTTCTTTTTGACAGGTTCACCATCTTCTACAGCTGTCGCTTCTGTACCACAGAAAGGACAAAAAAGAAAGGTAGGTTTGTGAGTTACTAAGAGTGCAAAAGGAAAAGCTATGAGACATCAGAGGATGCAACTATTGCTATTTACCCTCTGCCTTGCCCTTACCTGCATGACTACTCCCTGCTATAATCAAAATATACAGCTACTTAAGACACAAGTGACAAGTGTTCAGACAGCACTATTCACATCTCCTGGTAAAAACACTATTCCTATAATGCTGCTCGCAGAGTTTAAAACCAGCTTGCATGTTTTCATTTGTTTGCCAAATTACCTTCAAGTACTCCATTGGAAAAGAGACCACCCACAGTTTGGCAAATATTTTTACCAGCAAAACAGGAGCAGCAAAAGGACTCTAAATCCCTCCTTAGAAATGCATTTAGCCAGCAGTAGCTTGTTCACAACTGATTTCTCTATCTTGATGTTGGAAATTTGTTGAGAAGCAGACCAGTTTTCTTTATTGTTTAGACTGGCAAACATAAAGATCTCAATGCAACGTAAAGCACTTAATGCAGAAATGAACTCCTGTCCTGGAGACAGGAATTATTTATAGTATTATTTATACAAGCTGAGAGGAATGTCAACCCAGGGAAAGATTTACTAATGACCTTACAGTTACTTTTCAGAACTATTCATCAACAGCTGCCCTATCTAATCATAGTGGTAATGGAACTGCGATTTACCACTCACTTCCTAGAATAATCCCACAGTCTGAGGAATCTCTAGGTAAAGAAACCAAGCAGAAATCATTACCTAGCTGACAGCCTATGCAGTAGCCAGGCTGTTACTGGAGCATACCCAAGTTAAATTTATTTACACAGCTGAGTCAGTGCTGGATACCAAGTTTCACACAGTACTCATGACTAAGTTAATGATGTAGCAACCACTGTCCTTCAGTAGCTACAAAATTGATCCTGAAACCAATGGTGTTTGTGGTATGTACAGCTGCTACTAGAGGTATAACTCAAGACGTCATTTTCTCACCATATGTCCCCCAAGGAAAGAATCAATTTCATTTTCAAGAATCCTCGCTCACCACTTACAAAAAGAACAAGTTCAATTACAAAAAAAAGACGCAAACCACATAACCTCCTAACATCTTGATTGTACTTCATCACAAGTTTAGTTCCTCAAGCCAGAAGAAAGACTATGAGTCAAAAATACACTTCAAATTTTGCCTCTAATATTAAGCTTCAGACAAAAAAAGTTTGCTTCAGGGTAAAAAAATTTTTAGACGTCTACAGAAGAATACAGCCAGCTAACACATGCAGTTTTCTGACATTAAAAAACATACCAGAAGCAAAACAGCGAAAGATTCCAGCTAAAAAAACTGGTAAATATAACTTTGAGTGGATTCTGCCATACACAAAATTCACAGAGAACAGTGTGCGAGCATAAGGCATTCAAACAGGTATAAAAATAGGTATCCTCACCTCCCTATGTATGAAACAGGGAAATAAAAAGTAGCTGAAAAATAAGCATAAACTACATTAAAGCCATACAGTGTAATAGGAGTATACACATCATATTTTGCTATGCAACATGTTTTCACTCAGCTGGATTGGTAAGATATGCATTTCCAAGAAAAATGTTGGGTGATAACCTTGAAAAAATAATTTCTTGTTATTACCCCACATGTCATCAAGTCTGACACACCAGGGAGTGGAACCTGTCACAATTTACAGTGCGGATGATGCACTGGGCACTCACAGGCACTGTCACTTCTCACAGCAAGCAGCAGAGCCCTCCCTGAAGATTTCAGCTGCTGTCTTCCAGCAAAACTCACCACAAGACTTCACATATTTGTACCTAGGCAGAATGAGGATAAAGACTCCAGGGGTGCTGGCCTTTTCCCTCTAGGTGCAACACTTCTAAGTCAATCAAAGCCAGTGGGGTTTCTTTGTGATACGCAGCAGCTGACAAGGAAAGCAATAGCTCTGACCATCAGGCACAGTGGCACAGAAAGCAGAACTCTGAAGAGCAGTTTGACTGACAGCCCTGTGAGTGCTGGAGATCACCAGCAGTAGTTCCACTCACTCATTTTCCACCATTTTTGTCTAAGCTTTTACACACAAGCCTGATGTCCTCATGTACCCTCCCTCCTCCAGATGATGATCCACATGTACAGAATGAAGTCACACTGCCTATCAGTAGAGACATCCTGTCAAGCTGTTCCTGTCATTTAAGGCTTTGCATCTTGCAGGGTTCACTCCGTTAATTTAAGGTATTTCTCTTTTTAAGAGATACCTTCCCAAGTCACTAACTGCTACTATACCCTGATGATAAATACAATTTGAAGGCTTCCCTAGGGGCACTGGCTAACCCTGCTGGTGGTATGCATTCTGTCTGGCCACATCCAACTTCAGAGTCTGCAGTCACAAAAACACCTGCCCTATTTCCCTTCACCAACACGAAAACAGGTTTTAACAGACAGCTCCTTAAGTGGATTAGAACATGTTTCAGGCGCTATCCTTCCACTTGATTTCTTGAGAGGTACAAAAGATGAATGTGGTTTGAAGTCACAAAACCCCAACCCCTTGCCACTTCCCACTCAAACTACTGCCATTCACACACCCCAAACAGGAGAGAGAAAACACCACACGTCTCAACTTGCAGTAACATTTACACTTTGGGCTAGCATTATACAAAATACTGTCCCCCTTTACAACAGCTATTAAAAGCAATAGTTTGACTAACACTTTTTAGTGGCAGCTTCCCAGCTCCTTCCTGTCCTTTACCTTCCTCTTGTAATACAAACCAAATTAAAATTTCTGGCTGAAGAATGCCTTTTTTCCTGGGACTACTTTTCCACCAACCCCATTTATCATGCAGCTGCACAAATGGCATGGGGAGGGAGGGGGCAGAGACTTCTTTCACAGCACACAGCCTGGATGTGCAATCTCTGACCAGGAAAAAGCTGAATAGAGCACTGCATCAAAATAGAACAGAGCCAAGAACAGCAGACATTAAAGGCTCATATGCATATTCAAGTGGACAGGCAACATAAATCTTAATGTGGGACCTCCTCTGCACTCTTCTGTGTATTATGGGACTTGCTGAACTACTCAGTCTTCTGGGACCACCAAGCCCCCTGTAGCACACTATGCAAACACAGAAATTATGCTGGAAAATAGCAAGGCTATGGTCTGTCTAGCAGGTGTCAGGGAAATCCATGTACCCAGGCTGGGTGCTCGAATACAATTTGCAAAGATGAGGCACTGCTATTTTACAGGGTACAAGAGGACAGGCTGAAGGGATTAGTTCTGCATACAGGTGACACAAGATAAAGAAGCTTCTGAAAACATTTATTCTGTAGTTTGGGGCAACTGGCATAGTTGGCACTAATACCCAGGCAGTCAAATAAAATGACCCAGCTGATACAAAGAACCGGGAAAAAGCAAGAGCTATGAACCATGTGTTTGAAGAATGACCTATCCTTTTGGGAAGAAAAGCAACACATCTGAATCCTGTACTTCAGGTTTGGAGAAAGTTGAAAAACAACCAGCTGAACAGCACAGATTTCAGTAGTCCACAAGTATTCTGGACACTATCTCCAGCTCAAGGATACCTGCTAAGCTCCACCCAGCCCCCAAACCCAGAAAGATCAGTGCTCAATAAAGCAAATGAAGCAAACACAAGGAGGTTTGTGTATAAAAGCGCGAACCATTGAATAATGTAACTATGAATAGAAATATCCGTCTGAAACTACAAAAGAGCAGGCTGGAAATCAGTGTAATATTTCACCTGTGACGAGCTCATGCCTTTGAGATGTCAACACTTGCCTTGATAATGCAAGGGAAGTCCAAGGGAACAATTCTGGTTATAGCAAAGGAAGTTAGTTCAAAAGATAACCAAAAGCAGTAGCTGTGGAAAACCCCACATTCTCTAAAAGTAAATGAGCAAAGTTCAAGCCTCCAAAGCACTCATGTCCTTTTCCCATTGTGATAAGAGAACAAGCTGGGGAACACATCTCAGCTTTACAGCAAAAAGGATTCCCCCTCCAGTGCAACTTTAATTCTCAGCTTTTAGGTTCCTGCAAGTTGCTCCATCCATGTATACAGACACCATGAACTAAGTGGTGTCTGGACTGATCACACCTCAGCACTACGTGAGCATGAAGAGGTATTGAACCAGCATATCTACACTCTGATCCTCTAGAACAGAGCAGCAGAAAAGGCAGAAGGGGAAGGCTCTGGTGGCCCTCACCTCCTGCAGGCATGGGTAGTTGGCAAACCTTGTGAGAGGTTCCTGCCCAGATCTGGCTCTGGATCTCACAGAGGTGACTTAAGTCATCTTCATTTTCTCTGTTTTTCCCCTCCCAAGTTACACACTGGTGAGAACAGAATGTTTCTTAAAATGAACCACAACGTTAAACTAGATTATTTTGCAGTTGCAGTTCAAAATCTTTCTTCACACAGTAACTTATCAGAGAAGGAAAGAACAACTGTGGCCATAGTTCAGTT
This sequence comes from Dasyornis broadbenti, assembly GCA_013397935.1. Classification (NCBI taxonomy): domain Eukaryota; kingdom Metazoa; phylum Chordata; class Aves; order Passeriformes; family Dasyornithidae; genus Dasyornis; species Dasyornis broadbenti. The sequence goes on from VZRN01005202.1 coordinate 2,905,115, forward strand.
TTAGCTCCCCAGAGAATAACAATTGTTCATGTATTACGTAAATTCAGATGGAAATTTCCAAGTGCCATTTAACGTCAAATTCTGACCTTTTTATATGTTGAAATATGCCAGAAAACATTTCTAGACAGAATACAATAGTATTCTTGAAAGAAAATAGGGCAAGTTCTGGTTTTACAGAGAGCAGCTTTTCTGTCTTCAAGATACTAAATACAAACCTGCTGAGCAAGAAATTCTGCAAGAATGTGAGTACTGTTTTTAAATGTTCTTATATGTTTCCAACTGTTTGTAAATTGACTGCAGCCTCGTGTCGGTCTATAAAGGATCATTACCTTTTTAAACATACACTGTCATGCCCAAGGAGAATACATAGCTACTGTGGGTGCCTGTAAATGCTAAGCCCCATTGCATGATGTAAACAGTAATATGCCAGCAGCACAGGTACCACAGCAACCAACCTTTCATCTCTGCTTTGAACTTCTTTGCTTTCACTGCAACCTCTGTGTCTTGCTCGTCAACCTCCTGAATTTTGCGCTTCTTGGAAACAACAGGAAGTGTAGAGTCACCAGATGGGTCAAATACTTTTACTTCACTGTAATGAAGAAAAAAGCCAGTTTATGTATTAAGAAGAGCAAATCTTCAGGTAAGATCCTGCAGTTGAACATAAACTTTCCAACACAACCTACCAAGAATATTTGAAAATCAATCCTGCTCAGTTAACAAAACATCTACAGGTGGTGAGGCCCTTCCTCTAATATACAGTGGGTTTATCAGTAATCATGACTACAGAAGAGATACCCCACGAAGTACAACTGTCTGATCTGAAAAGAAGATATCAGCTAACTAAGAGTTTGATCCTGGTTTATACCTGTTCAAGGCTCTATAGTGCACTTTAATTATCCATTAAATTGATTTCTCTGATGCTGAAAGCCTATCCAGCACAGCTATATGGTCACAAGCATGCAGCTTCCCACCATTTGGTATATTATTGAATTTTATTTGGTATATTACCCTATAATTGTACCCTAGGGGTAATAATACACATATATACACACACACAGAGCATTAGAAATAGCTTTACTTTTGCTTTTCCTGCACTGCCTCTCCACCATTACATTGAGAGGGCAAACTCTCAAACAAGGCAGGGTAATGTTATGGCTCATTGCTGTACCACCTGTATCAGTGACTTTATGGGCCATTCAAATATCTCATCTGTCTCTGAAACTGCCTCTTCTCAGTTATTGCACGCTCGTTTGTTCAGTACCAAACTCCTCTACAGGCTGTAGAGAAGCAGCCACCCTGAAATCCAGTGCTCTTTAATTGGAACTTGTAAGGGGCAACTGAATCATAAAATAGCAATGAAACAGTTTTCTTCTTATTCAGAACAGAATTCCTACTGAAGGAGAAAGGAGATCAAAACCATAAGTTTAAAATATTTCCTCCCCAGCCACATAATGAGCATTTGAACTTATCTAGAATAGGAATCTGAAATAGCTACCTTGCACAGATTATAAAAGCAACGGAGGCTAAGTGACTGGACTGGGAAGCATGTGGTAATGCCAGCAGACAGTATCATCAACTTATTTTCTAAGCATGGGAAATTATTCTGAAGGGTATTAACACTGCATATTGATTTGCAGAAATTGATTACACAGCCTTTTGCGAACAGTGGACTCTGCTTCAGTTAAACCCAAGTGAGAGCTCACTGGCTTCCTTGTCATTGTCATAATACTGCTGCTAATTAAAAACAAAACCAAAAACCCGAAACCAAACCCACAAAACCATAAACAAGACAAATACAGCACCTCTTGCATCACTTTTGGAAAGTATACAGAAATGTTTCACTCGAACCTCCTCTCTAAAAACTACCTTGCATTTAACTTCTGACACATTAATTTGATTTAGCTAATTCATACAAAATCCATAGTTCCATACAAGACTAAGATTCTTGCCAATCTCCTTAACACTATTTTAGCCTTTCTAACATCCCCATACAGCAGTACTGCCATTTTTGTACTACAAGGACAATTTGACAAGTACTGAGTTAGTTTCCCTTTTAGGCAGCCAGACTATGCCAAACAGCCAGGAACTATCTTCAGATTCTCCCCAAGCCTAGACATGTTTGCAAAGCATGTCTAACAGCAGAAACATGTCCTGGCAGGAGTTCATGATTCCTCATTTCAAGAGGTCAAACTCCAGCATCTATTTTGTCTCCTCAACGCCCTCCTCCCTCAGCTCCTGCCTCCTGACACACCCTGATGCTTCATTTACTGACTGACACTGTCTGCAAAAGCTGCTCCAGAAATCACAGCCGTCACTACACTTGGAAATGCCTGGCATATGGAAACGAATGTTACAGCTAGGCTCCAGAAAGATGTGGGGCTGTAGATGAGTGCAACAGTGCTATTTTTTCCTCACAGAATGAGCACTGAGCCCTGGTTTTGCTGAGCTCTTGCCCTCTCTACACCACAGGCTCAGCAAAATAAGCAGGCCAAGCTAAGCAAGAAGCCTGCAACCAAATTAAGCAATAAACCCAGATGTCACAGTACAGACTAATAATACCCTCAAATGTTCAGCTGTCCCAGTTGCAATTTACAGTGCCACTTTGGGCACCAAAAACTGTTCTAACAGTGTCCAGAGTACATACAGACCTTATCTATTGCTTAAGATGTATTACTTAATACATACAAGGCTTAAACAAGGAGATGAAGCTTTGCTCAAAACCAGTGGTGCTTGTTTTTTTAAGAATAAGATGGCTAAGTACGTCTCTAGGACAGCTTCCATGTCAAAGAAATTTATTCAAACTCTGATTTTCTCCAATTTATTTCATTCAGAATTGTATTAAATAAAGCTTCTATATATGAACACCCAGTGTTTTTGGGGTGCTGCTGGTAGCACGTAAAGTATTTGCTATCTAATGAAGTCAGTAATATACTATTAGAAAATCTGGGAAAAAGGAAATTCTTATTAGCAACAGAACTTATCATCAATGTTTAAAAAGCACAAAATCTGTTTTCTGAATCTTAAGTCAACTCAGCCCATAACCAAAAAGCTTTTCAGAAATAAAAACATGGAGAGTTATTTCTACTCAGACAAGCTGAAAAGAAAAACTATTCACCTCTTGTTTTGATACTTGTCTGTCTTGGCCAAGGCTTTTCCAGTGCCACTTATTCTTCTTATCTACAAGAAAAATTTAGATAAGAAAAACAAATTACTCATAATGAAAACAATTCACAACATAAGTTCTACAGCTCTTGAAAGGAAGTAAAAATGGAAAGACAGACATTTATTATGGGTCAGGCTCTTGTGTACCTGCACCACTTTCACACCTGAGTGTAGAGTAGCGACAGGGAATGTAACTGAGGTGAGGAAGGCTGAGGTGAGAATGGCCTTCCCAATGCTGCTCTTCAAGAGCCCAATTCAAGTAAAGGGCATCTAGTACTGGATCAAATATACTACAGACACATGACACAACATCATACCTCCAAATTCCCAAGAGCAGCTCACATTTGTGCACTTTTTTTTGGCAACAAGAACTTCATGTCAGGGCAGGTATCACCCTATGGCTGGCATAAAGCCAACCTTAAAACCATAACACAGGCCCCAAACTAAATGAAACGTGTACTTGTCAGGTGATTGGTTTGTCTTCTGGTGTTAACATGTCTCCTTGCCTTTGTTCCGATGGCAAGTTTTACCTCCCATGAAGAGAGTGGGCAGGTTTTTCTGGATTCTTCTTTTCTGTTCTAGTGATGCCAGTACTAGAGCATTGGTATCAGATCTTCCAGCTGGAAGGCTGGACCTAGCTGTCATTCACAAGATCACATGCAGCAGACATGCCACCTAAAAGAGGGAAGGGATCCTACATTCTCCCCGTACACCATGACAATGGCGACACGGAACAGCAGGTGTGGAGAGGCAGGATATGCATTAGGTGGTGCAAGGGCAATGCAGCAATTTGCAGAATAACATCTTGCTTTAGCTACAGAGAAAGCTCTGTTAAGACTAAGCACCACCAGTGTTCGGATTCTGAGGAACTAAGGTGGAAAACATGAGGCAGGGAGAAAGCACAAATACCCCTTCTAAGGTAGAGAGAAAGAAGCTAGGAAGAAATAAGCCTATCTTTGCAATTCACAGAGATACAGGAAATGTAAAGGTAAGATCTTATTCATCTTGTTCACTACCAAGATTTTTCAGTACAATGCAAATGAAGACAGGCGTGTAAACAAGACCAGCTGACACACAAATGCCTGCAGCCAACTTACACACCTGGCCACTCCAGCCAAAGCTGGGAGAAACTACAGGGTAAGAGTGACACACTACTGAGGGAGAAGAATCAAAAAGCAGTGTATCAGAAAATCATACCCTGAACAGGAATGTCAGCTTCATGCAGCTCTCTGCAAGACTTACCCCTCTCTCTTCCAAAAGCCTCAGTCTCGTCTCTACTTTTAGTCTGTTCTCAGCTCCCATTTCAGCACTGGTGTTCTCTCCAAGGGCATCATAACGAATAGTCAAGGCAGTCTTTGCTGCCAGCATTCGAGAAATCTGGAAAAGCCAAAAATAATATTAAATGCTAAGACTTAACATAAGGCAATGATTCACTCTAATCTGGAAACCATACCCACTTACAAAAGAACAAAGTAACCGTTTACTAGCAGTATTTAGTCCAAAAAATAATTAATGTATCATTCTTTCAACACTGAAATGCTGTTAATGTAACACCTTATTTCTTTGATAAATAAAGGGAAATGTTTGAGACAGTAAGTCAGTTACACATACCTTACTCTTCCCCAACCTTTAGATCAGGTTAGTCTGAGGTGTAATTTCCAGCTTTCTCCACAATTCTAACACAAATTCATCCACCCACATTAGAAAAGACTAAGCTTTAAGATCATGCTGTAAGTTATTTTAGCACAAAAAGAGTTCAATTTTCAGGCAAGACTCTAACACCTTAGTTTACTATCACATAGAAGAAAGTAGTAACATACCCCTTGAGAAAGCCAGTGTTACATCCTAACTCAGCAACAATACATCTGTTATTGCTCAGATGGACAACTTGTCAAACGGACAATCCTATTCACTTTTTTGAACAGGAATGAATGATATTCAAAGATCTGTGGGACAGTGGTATTCTCCATGTAATCACAAAGCAATACAGTAAAGCAAGCCATGGAAAGAGCTTCACTGTGAAGCTCAAGTCATCATGAAGCTCAAGATATTCATGCTCTGGAAAAAGTCAAGCTGGTAAAGAACTCTGCAACTTACTTTTCCTTTATTTTTGGCATTGCTTTGTCCCACCAGGGAGGCATGATAGATAAGGCCAAACTTAGGTGTGTCCCTTTTAGTCTTCAGTGCTCTGAAGAGTGCCTTCTCAGCACCCAGTAATTGAACTGTTGAAGCTGGATGCTTTGCCAGATTCAAGAGGGAACCTAGGAAAAGGTGACACAGCAATAGTAATTTGTCAGAGGAGGAGCTAGGCTAGATTCCTGTTTTTGAATAGTATAAGAAGCTCAGAGTCATCTACTTTCATGAGAGCTGTTTCACATTCATTTCATGATGGACAGATAAACCATTTCAGTCTTTCATGCCTCAACTGTCTTGGTTTGATTTTAGCATCAGGAAAGAAGGCTGACTCAATAAAACATATTCCACTGGAATAATGTCTACTCCTGACAGTCTGACAGCAAGAGCATATCATCACAGAACTGCAGCACAAATAAGTGAAATAAGGCTGCTACCTTGAGCCAGTCTGACTATAAACACCTAATGATGGTTTTTTGCCTCAGAAGTGACTGAACGATCAGCAGGAGGCTCAGTAAGTGTCTCAGAAGAGGTAGTGACTTAAGTTGCCCTCATATTCCAAGAAGAATTCAGGCCAACTGAGAACTTCGTCATCACAGACTACCACCGAGCTCATGCTGCTATTCTCACGATTCCTGAAGTGCTGCCGTCGCCCCATTTACCACGAGATGTTCACCAGGCCTTACATAATGCTTTTAGCTGACCAGCTCCTCGGAGAAAACCTCTGATGAGGTCACCTAAGATTTACTTACATTGGTCACTGAAACCCACCTGCGTGAGCAATGAGCCTTGCTCCCACCAGTTCTCCCACCATGACAGTGAGATTAGGAGCAATGGCCATCATTCTGTTCTTCAGGTAGTCATAGAGCTGTGTCCGATACTCAGAGATTTCAATCACCTAGCATAGACAGAGTGTGTTTACAGGAGTCAGCATTAGCTGACCAAAAAATAGTAAGAGAAATACACTGACATGAGGAAGTGCTGAGAATTCCAATGTAGGAGACTAACAAATTACAAATTGCAAAATGCAAGCTGCCAAAAGCCAGTTACAGGAAGCTTTATATAGGGCATATTCCCAGAGCAGAGCTCCATCCACAAAGTATATTGGATCTGTACTGCCTATTCCCTTATGCAGCTTATCTTCTCAGCAAAACTCCCGATAAAGGAGTTGATAACATGCCAAAGACAGTGAAGCAGAACAAAAATACTTAGGAAGGACATTTTCTTTAGGACAAAACCCTGGAACATCCAGTTTTCACATAAATCTTTGCCACCATGCTCTTGAAATGGGATAAATGCTCTTTACTTGTTCCATACAAATACATACAATTAGAAAGCACATAAGAAAGCAGCCTGGTCTAGACCAAGAACAGGAACTCGTAACCCTGCCCCTCCCTGGTAATCCACAAAGGGATCCAACTGGCACGACTAAAGTCAGAGGGTGTTTGTCCAGACCCAGTCCAGACAAGAGCAGGATAGGACTCCTAATTCTTTTGGGGCTTCAGTGCTCCATTTTTAACCCAGGGCTTATCACCTAGCTTACACAGTGACAGATTAAAAAGAGGCTATACAATACCATTATCTCAAATACTTAAAGGCCCAATGACAATAAAATTCCTCCCAAAAGAAAGACTGCCACTTTCAGAAGGCCTTGTGTAGACATCAACAGCCTGAGATGGCTCAGATGAGGTAGTGACTGTGCACCCTCATGTCTAAACATCAGGAAAGCAACAATCTAGGAATCATCACTGCCATCACAAAAGTATTAGCACTGCCCTGGGAAAAGCTCTCCTTGGCAGAATTGGCTCTGAAATGGCCAGAGTAGAGTCTTAACTCCTATCCATCTCTGTGTACATACCTGATCACAGAGATGGATTATGTTGTTTATGTCTTCTTCGGATACTTCTGTCCCCATGGAAATCTCAGCAGCAGCCTTCACATCCTCCTCAATCTCCTCTGGTAGGATGTCAGAAACATCAGAGGAAGCAAAATTGCTTCTGTCTCCTGTGGGGGACAGATGAAAGCTTGTTTGCACTGGGGGCGAGATGAACTGGTAAAAAAAGCACAGAAACAGATGAAGATAAAAGGCCAAAATAAAAACAGTGAGTCAAGTCTGCCATCATGCTATTCCGAATTCCTAAAATATATGTCAGTGTTCTGGCTTTATGTTTATACCAGTCAGGAATGGGTGGAAATATCAAAATTGGAACTAGAAAAAACCTCAGAAAGCCCATATTCTGTAACACTGCATACTTCACCTTTTCAGTAGCTGGTTGCTGCAAAATTTTCAGTCACAATATTACAAGAAAAGAATTCCAGGAAGCGAGCAGTCACCACTAACCAAATCTATTTAATTGTTTCTAAAATTGGGGGGAAAAAAGCTCCCTTAAAACCGTAAGTCTCTCTCTGGACTGCAACCTGCATTATTATAAAAAAACAACCACCAACCAAGAAAAAAAGTCACCAATGCAAAGCACATGAGCCCAAGAGGTGAGGCATTGTCCAAAACATAGCAGTCACCCTTTCTGATCTTAGGAGTAATTCTAGCAACTGCTATCTCCAAGAACATCCAGAGACAGGAAACAACTTCTCTTTACATCCATTGGCTTGTTTTGTTTTTTTTTTTTTAATTTCCAAACTGGTCTGCTGACTAACTGTGATTCTAAGATGATGTGCTGGTGGCCCACGAAGAACTGGTTGGTGATATGGCATTAACTTTCACTTCAGCTTCCAAATGGCAAATTGCATCAACACCCAGATACAAACACACCCTCTTCTTCTCCTGGCCCTATATGCCCTGTTGCTGAAGGCACCATTGCTACAGGGTCATGAGCAGCTGGAGTGAGTGGGTCTCCATACCAGTGCCACTCATGCCCATGCGCCCGCACCACGCTGCAGGCTCAGGTGTCCTCACTACTCACCAACTTTGCGCACACATTTACAGTACGTCAGGTTATCTGTGATGATTTTGCCCAGTTCAGGGAAGTGCCAACCATACCATTCCCGACAGCGCATGATGTAGTTATTCAGTTCTTTGTCCAAGTCATCAAGAAGTGCTAAAAGAAAGAAGAATGGATTTCTTTTTCTAAAAAGGTAACCTTAAAATACGATACTCTCAAACCAACAATTTTAAATAGTGTAAAGGGAGATTAACTGAAGTATTTATAAGTACCGGAATAAACCAAACTGCAGTACACTAGAAATCTTTGCTTTTCAGAGAACTGCAAAATACTAGGCAAAATACTATAGAAATGTTAGAATTCCCATGAGTATGGCCTCAAAGTTTTATCACTGGGACTGTATTGGACAGACTCTCTAACGGCTGCAAAGCACATTCCCCTAGAAGGGGAGGAGCCGTTAGTTATCCTTCCTCTTGGTTAGCTGAAGTGCTACACACAAGGTTGATGTAAAATGTAGCCATCCAAGTAACTTCAAGGAAAAAATGTTTTAATGGTAACAAACTAATCTTGTATTCCATTACTCAATTTAAAAGATCAAGCCTTTTAGTTGCTGTTATAATACAAATATACCAAATACAAAGCCAACGGGCTCACAATTTACCAGATATGACCAATAACAAGATCTATAATTCATTAGAGTAGAGTACCTACAGCATACATTGCCAGAGAGCCCTGAGGCTAAAATATTTCCTGCTAATGCAATACCAACACTCCCATCTGTTGTCTCAGTGGTAGTGACGAAGGAACTGAATTACATCATTAATTTCAGTTTAATTATGTTCCATCATTGACAACAGTCTGGGAATTAATATTCCAAACAGGATTTGTCACCACTGTTTCACAGCAAGCATGCAGATTACAATGTGTATGTCTTCAAGGAAAAATGAGGAATGGGCTTTCCTAGCTGCTTTTAACAATTTCAGTCTGTTTTCCATTTAGAAAGCAAGGAGACAAAATGCAGCATTACACACTGCAGTGTGCTTTACATGCCTTATGTAAGAGGCTATTTCTGCATTGCCCTCCACGCAAGATACCTCCTAAATGATGGGTCAGAAAATGATGTCCCGTGGGGCCCATTCTCCCAGCACTACTCAGAAGGGAAGGAGATGTTGGGAAGGAAAGCCCTTAGAGGACTGAACACTGCCTGGAGTTTAGCTGATTTCCATGCTAAGAAAAAGTGCATGCCAGTTTATTGTATCCCCCTAAAAATGATCCTGTTTGTGGAAAACCATATTAAGAAAATACACTTTATGCCTAGCTGAACATCAGCGCCCAATTTACTAAGACATCCTAAGAGGAAATTGACAGCAATACTCTTCTGTAACCAATGTAAAGAAGTCAGCTATCCTAAGCCAAATCCATTAATAATTTAAGCTCTAAATATACTTACAAATTGCCTGGATAATCATGGTATCTACTTTGTCTGGGCTGAATTTCAGCTTGTATCGGGAAAGGCTGAGGAGACAGAAATACAGTTTTGTCAGCATCCTGACATCCTGTTGCAGAATATGCCCCACCTGTTCTTTTTTAACACAAATACAGTTGTCCACAAGTTCATTCAAATCAAGCTCAGTTCTGTGCCACTGACTGCCCTCAGCTCTGGCCAGAAGCCACACTGACACAAACTTCACAACAGCTCCGAAATGCGTCCACTCACATACCCTGCGACCAGGGTGAAAGGGAAGGTTCAGGCTGTTTGTACCACCTGCAGCAGACTGAACAAGTGCTGTGGCAGGAAATTGGCTCTTGGTTTTTCTGCACGGTGCCCCACTGAAAGTATTTGTCAAGAGCACTTCCAGTTGGGCAGTGGCTGGAGGCAGTCCGCCGAACTGTACCTCCCCAGCAGCAAATACTAGCAACGCTAATGTGAAGCAACAAAAGAAACTTCCTGGAACAGATTCTCACTGTCTGAGAAAGCCCATTACCATCTGGCTTTAATGAATGCTTAGAATTTCTCTGTAGCTACAGTGAAAGACACTTGGTACCAATGAGGATTTGCATCTTAAAAGTCATTTTTCAATATTAATTAATTTTCTAAGCAAACACATATTTTTAAGGAATTAGCTACAGCAAAGCATTTCTCTAGCTTGCCAATGGCTTGTGACAGGACAAGCTCATGTCAGAATACAGATTAAAAAGTTACTCACTAATGGATGCTTGATCCCATGATGACCCAAAAACTTTGTATTTAACTACTACTCCACTGAACCTAAATGGCAGTGAGAACAAGGTGGGAAGAAGAACCCTGCCTTTAATATTTGCATTGTCTATTGTATGGGTATTTATTCTGGCATAAATCAGCAAACCATGGTCTCCACGTTGTCTCTTAGTGGCAATGGAGCTTTAAATGACTCACTTGACTTGCTCCAGAGACACTCCAGATGAAATCCTGAAGTATGTAACACGAAAAGGAAAGCTACCAACTTCAACATTGGATGAAGATGAAGCCTTTCCCTAAAGGGTGGGTGCAAACTGGAAAGCCCTTCCTTTGCAAAACAAAATTTCAGATACAAAAGTATCTTGACTTACAGAGTATGAGACCACGTCACATTCTCAGAGACACTTCAAGCAGCACCGTACAGCCAGAGACACAAGAGTGGTGCAGACATGGGATGAAACAGAGCTGTTGTAGGAACTCACCTGTGTGCCAGACCCAGGCACATCGCTGCCATCTCTCGAGACGGGAGGCCTGTTATAAGCCCTTCAATCTGTGAGCGAATTCCTCTCATCAGCTCTGTAACCATTGGGCTGTGTATACAACTCAAATTCAGCTTCTCCTGCAGGGTGGAAATCAATGGTCCAAAGTCAGGCACAACACAACATTCCTCTTAAGCTATTTTTCCAGCAGCCTTACATCACTATAACTGGTTTTCCCACCGCAATCCCATGATCACACCAGTTTCATCCATTTTTGATGCTCAAGGTATTGACACCCCCAGTTCCCCACACAGTTAATAATTCACTTTGAAAAGCAGATTTATAATTAATGCTCTATCTGCTATGTAGAACATCCAACTTAAGATTCAAAATTTTGAAGTTTACTAGAAACAGGCTAGCCACAGAAAGAAAATTCAGAGGTAGAGGGTTGGGGGCTTTGTGTCTTTTTCAGAGAACCAGACTGAATAATTAGTTCAAAGTCCTTGCTGTTACTCACTTTAACATTCACCCCTCATTTTGCAGACTACAGTCTCCTATGCCAGCATGAGGAGGTTGTCAGAATAAAGTTCAGTGGAACAGGGAGCAATTGGATATGAGATGGGAAACTGGTATTTGACAGCTAGGAGACACTGGAAAAGGCAGTCCACCTCCACTGAACCTCCTTCTTCCCCTGGCAGGCAATGACCAAGGGCTGTGCACAGTTGCCTGCAGACTGAAGAAGGCACAACAATGCCTACTCCCAACACGACAATAGGTCATCACCCGACTACTGCTGTATCTGTTAGTGATTAATAGATTTGTCTGCCTGACTCGGGTTTTTTGTTTGGTTCCTTCCCCCACTTTTTCTGGATTAGACCACTGTGAAAATTAAGTCTTTTAACTTGTTGGGTCTCTAACCAATATTCAAGAGAGTAATCAAGCAAGCCTGAACACCTCAGTCATTCTTACCATATCATTCACCTGTATACTCAGGCCAACATCTTCCCTGTACACATATTAGGATTAATTACCCTCTATGCTGCAAACACAGCATTGGCAGCACAATCCACTGCCAGTTAACTGCAAAATCTCTGGAATCCAACTATAACATTTCAGTAACACGAGACAAAAGGAAGAACAGCAAAATCAGTTATCACCTTTATGACACCTCCAAGTTTGGCATCTGCCACGGCCAACTGCTCATGGGCATCTTTTGCCACTATCTTCTTGAGAATTTTCTTCAAGTTCTTGCTGAGCTTGCCTTCTACAAGAGCTGTGGATGCTGTATAAAACAAAAAGACCAAAGATGCCGTTTCTTTACCCTCCTAAAACCTGTGAAAATATTACTCCTAACTTCATGCATTTATTTTAACTGCCCACAGTAGCTGTACTCTCAACTGCAATACTACTTGGACATGGCAGTACCTAAAATCAAAATAGAAGAAAATTATATACTTACTCCTTTGAAGGCCTAAATCAAAAACCTTTCTCCTAGATGCCTCTCCTTTCTCCATATGTTTTCAGTTCTATTTTTGCCAATTTTGTTTAAGGATCTCTACAAAAAGCATGCCATATGCTTTAGATACACGTTTAACATTTCCAAAGGCAAGGTTATATGGGAATATTTTGTGCATCATTTAATTAACCAACCATTTGCCAGGTCCCTTAGGCAGCAACCATGATATCCTAAATTGAGTAACGGCTTCTTTGCATCCTCTGGTGATGAAAATGTACAATCTAAAGCCCCAGCAATGATGCCAAACATGCTGACTGGGCAGTCAGACAGACCCTTTTAATACAGCATGCAGACAGGAGAGTCTTTAAAGGATGTTCTTCATTCTCAAATATTAATAGGTCTGTAAAAGCTTTACAATCCCACACAATATATTTTAAGCAGGCACTTATACAACTCTCTTTGAGGGTCAGCTGTGTGCTCCACTGAACTTCTGTCATTGATAAAACATCTTCATCACACTAATAGAGCAGAAGCCAGTGATTTTTTGTTTCCAGAACCTCAATGACATGTATGAGTAAAATCTAAGTGCTGTGCTGAGTTTCCTCTCAATCCTTCTACAACGCAGATGATTTTCCACCTTTCAAGGTGGTCAATAGCTTCTAACCCACGTAAAACAGTCTCAGACATAGTCTTCCCTTCAAAATAAATGGGACATAAGTAGTCTAAACCTCTTTGTTTCACAGATAAATAAACCTGAAGAAAAGTAGTAAAAGGTTTTGGATTTTTTTGTTCCCTTTTATTTTTATCAGCCTAACTATACATGAACTGAATCCAAACCTACGCAAAAGCAACATAATCAAAAAAATACACCATGGAGAGGAACATACAGCAGCTTCAATCTCAGTTCTTTTACTTGCATCTCATGGTTGATGGTAGTGTCTCCATTCTTGCTTCTTTGCTTCCTTCTCAAGCTATCCCTACCACATCAGAATATGAAGAACTGTTCTTTAGTTATGAATGTGACCTGGAATATCCTCCTACTGACGTCGTACAGCACATTCAGCAGCAATTGTCACAGTATTTCTGAATTGTACCTAGAATTCCTATCATTTCTGTTCCACCAGGCCACAGCATCGAGCATTTAAGTGTAGAATTAGTAAAAATTATTGAATATAAGGCTTTCCATTTTGTTTAAACTCCTGAATTTAAGGTGAATACAGCCCTTTTTTTAGGCTAAAAATCACAGGCATAATCTGTCCATAAAACCAAGGTGGTTATAATAATCAATGTTCTCTAATACCTGTCTGCTGTCTCAGTGGTAGTGACGAAATGTTGACTCAAATCAGTTATATTCAGCTTCAACAAGAATCCATCATTGACAACAGACAGATTGCATCTATCAGTCAGAAATTACATGGTGCTCATTTGTAAGCTGCTTGGGAAATACGCACTGAAGGGAAAAACTAGACTTTATTACATCTTTACTGCAGTATAGACTGGATAAGTGACCTCACAAACCATCAAAACCAGCTCACTTTGAAAAACCTGTAATTTAAAAGCTAAGAAAAAGAAACAGAGCATGGACAGAGGTAAGTAATGAGAGAATTAGTGCATAATAGGGATTTGATTTTTTGGTAAGAATATTTGATATTTTGGTAAGAACAGTGTTAACTCACTTACCAGCAAGTGCTTCTGTTGTGTCCTGAAATTTTTCAAAGTGTTTCAGCTTTACTCTACAGAAATAAAATAAAAGTGTGTAAAAGAGTATACATAAACCACATACTAGAACCATTTGATCTTCATTTTATCTTTTTTCTGCCTCTGCCCTTACAGTTCTTCTCTTTTCCCTAAGGCTTCAAGAGAGTAGAGATCAGTATCCAGACCCTCAAAAAAAGAGTGAGAGCACTAAACTGGCCAACTGAGTCTGGTGTGACTTTTCAGCTGGGTCCCACAATAGTTATATAAAGGAAGGAAAAAAAAAGGGAATTTTGATTTGGTATTTCTTGGACCAACATCACCAGAAAACCTAACCCCGTTTTTTGCTTTGTAGTTAATTTTTAAAGACAGACATCATCCATTTAAATTTCAACGCTGCACCCTCATTGACTGATGATAGCATCTTCCCACTCATCTTCAAAAGGAGACGTTCTGCCTCTGTGGAATGCAGAGCCTGCACAGCTCAGATTTAACATGCTTTTCAACCAAATGCATCTTCAAAGGCTTTAAATTTGAACTGATTCATTGCCCACGAATCTTCAAGTCCTCCCCTCTAATTAGATGTAAGAATACAAGTTCTGAGCTGAGCTTAAAACAAACAACAAGAATTTCTTTCATGCCCTAAGTGCTGACCAGAGCCAAAAATCATATAAAAAGTGTTTTACCACACTGTGTCAGATCCTTAGGCACAGCTTCTTCCCTCTTCCCCTCACACAGTCTGTGGTGTTGATATACTGTTACAGTTAAGAATCTATCTCAATCCAGTAAATTCCTTGTCAGGGACAGGCATTTGACTAATCCAGTTCTGATTAACCACTGCTCTTTGTCAGTCAAGTATCTGCACAGGAAGCAAGGTCACAGATAAAGCTGAATGCTTGAGCTAAGCATTTGCAGATCCCAACAGAAGCTTCAGGCTTACACTGATGCCTTTTCAGAAAGGCAAAAGAGGAATTATTTTTATCAGAGTAGAGATCCCATTAAGAGCCACATCCTGTATAACAAGTGGCCAAGATGATGTTTCCAAGACAAGATTAACCACACTACAAGCAGGCAGATGTGGGATATGCTGGCCTCTCCTCTAAATACTGTTACAGAGCAGGATAAACACTAATTACAAGGCATAGCTTGTACAGATGCATCCATTATAATCAAAGCTGGTTAGAAATATTCCAATAAAAACACCCTAGACAGACTTGGAAGGAACTCACCATTGTCCCCAGCTTTAGGCCAATTTGCTAGAAAGACCAGCTTGATCAGTGGACACTGCAATCCCTGTGCAGCTCTGCAGTGGTGCTAGCTCTCACTGATGGCACAGGCAACAACACTAGCTCTCAATTCAGTGATTCACATAGTTTCATCTGGATTCAACTTTATTTTTCCCAAAAGACTTTCCTGTGAGCACAAAAACCTGTCATTTCAGACACTTCCAGAATTACAAGCTTGGATGTTCTTGTCAAAGCACCCACATCACCTTAAAATATTGTTCAATCTTTTGCTTTGGTGACGCAAAGGTAATGACTTCTGCCGCTTAATTACACTGTAAGGTATTTCTTTCACTTTGATATTCCATTGTAAGTGTCTCAGAGTATCTAACGTCCCATTATCATTGTTCACAGCTTTTACAATACTGAAAACCAAAAATCAGTGCTTCATTCTGACTCAGATGTGTGTTCAGGCAGCCATGTCCTTCCACAAGCCACACTGCTATCCCCACATAAAGCTGCTTACATTTTGTTTGCTTTTTCAGGAGTTTCAAATTCTTTCCACAGACTGTCAACTTCTTGGAGCTTCTTCTCATTCAGAACCTGCAAGAAAAAACCACAACACACAAATATATTTAGTTCACTTTTGGAAAACCTTCAGCCCACAAGATCTGAAACATTTATACTGTATCCAACCACGTCGCAGCAGTTAATACTGCTTGAGTCAACAAACTCAACTTCAGTGATCTCCGGTTTCACCATTCTCTCTCAGCAGATTTACCCTACTGATGGACACACAGTAGTGCAGGGTTTTTATCTTCACATGAATTACACAAGTTCTTCAATAATGGCTGGGTCCTCCTGGACCTGGCACACTAAAGCAAAACCCTCTTTTTGCTTATCAAAACTGGGCTTGCTCCACCTCCTCCTCAGAACTCGCTCACAACCCCAGCGACCCAAAACCAAATTTGCCATTGCTTTGGAAAAATAAAATGTCTGGGAAGACTATGAGGAAGAAGTGATCCCCCAAGTCATTTTCATTAATCATAGCTAACCCAAAGAAACAGAATAACTCTGTAAAGAAGAGTTGTCACCATAGCTTGGTCATCAACTTAACCAAGAATTACCTAAGAGGCAGCAACGGCTTAATCCCATCTCAGTACACAGAGGATCCCCTCACCTTTTAAACAGCACAAGATTAACACTTACACTCTTGGAGCCTATACACATTTCACAAAATGCAGAGTGCACTGCAAATTCCCAGCAAACTGCTCAGGGGAATAGCCAAGATCTTTACAACACTGTGTTCTTTACATCTCACTCAAAAATCTTGTGGTTTTGTCCCCACAATGCAAGAGCAACACAATTGCAAATTAACTCAGTGCAGAAATCATTCCTGGTATTACGAATTGCGCTCCCTGGCATGGTTTTAAACCCTGGTTGAAGGAGGTTGTCTTTTAAAAAACTCAATTAGTAGCTGACCAAATTAATATAGTAATTAACTTCCTACATGACTCTGAGGCACAGAAAAACCTTGGGGCAACTCTTCCTTTCCTCAGCCGGATGATTCTTTCCTCCAGATCATCTTTACTACACCAAGGCCCATAGAATTTTCAGCTTCTATAAACAGACACAGGCACACAGAGAAAGTAAAGACATAGAAACTGCTAAAATCAGGAGCGTTAGCATATAAAAATTACATGCCTATAGATAATTTGTCCTTCAAGACAGTAAGATTCATTGGAAAGTCTTCTAAGATATCCCATTTGTCCTTACTATTTGCTCCTCTGATGGGAGCAACACCTACAAGGCAACACGTGAGATCTACACAGCTTCCAGGAGACAGTTGTTGATCACCAAGGCCTAAAGACAGAGCACATTTCTGCTGGCAACAAACATCTGTGGTCACTGCTGGAAAGGGAAGTGGGTGACCACGACTGTCCCAAAATTCAGAAACACAAAACGTGTCCGACTTTCAAGTAACTCAAAAACAAACAAAGAATACCCCAAACCCCCAGCAGTGTCAAATTTCAGAGACTGCTTAAAAAAAGTTTAAAAAGTAGCTAAACTCTGCAGAGAACATTTCAGTACAGAATGAACATACAAGTGCAACAGTGGCAAAGGTCTGCAGCTGAATAGCTGCCCTGTCCAGGGAAGGAACGCTGTGTGATTGAGAGCTTTCCCTTGTACACAGGCACCGTGGCTGGGGCTTCGCCTTTCCAGCCTTGGCAGCTGCCAACAAAATCAGCATGGAAAACCACAGCTTGTCTCAAAATACATACTTTAATAAAATACTACTCCTGTTCATCTCCAGCAGACAGCTTTCACCTCTCCCCCAGCCACACTGTGCATTCCTCACAGCCAGCCCCAGCTGCTGACACCTGCAGCAAACACTGCAGCACCTCTGCAGAGACCTCCCTGCAGTTCTATGTCCCTCCTCCCACCTTTACTTTATGCCTACTCTGCTTTCAGAAATTAAAATATTCATTATTTTCAGCCCCTCCTGGCTGCTGTGAAAGGTTGAAAAGTCTTGGCTCACTGCACCAGAGGTTTCAGCCTACTCAAGAGATTTTTTTTTTGCTATTTTCAGTAACTTTAAAGGTGCAGGATACTATTCTGTGTAAACATCCAGTGAGCAAAACCTTCAGGGAAACTGCTGTACGTGCATCAGTTCCCCAGGCACATGTGTTGAGAGAGGAGCGCAGAACAGATACTATCTACTTTTAGAAGTACTTCTGGCTTCTTCCCCAAGACGTACGTCTTGAAATTCTCCTTGTCTGAACTGCACACCTTCACTCCAATGAGGAGGAAAGGTTCCAGGGCAGAGGAAGAAAATACAGTGCTTCACAGAGCAGCAAGGGTGCAGTTCTGCTGCAGGCAAGGGAAAAGAAACCAGCTCTCTTTGCACCTGCACTCATGTTCACACAAGCTAAACCCCAAGACTATGTTAGAGGGAAGAGAAATAAAGATGTTATGATCAAACTATGAACAAGCTGGTAAAACTGTACAGGGATCAACACTCCAGCAAGGGGAAAGCCAGAGGGGAGCATAGCACTGTAGCAGCTCTAGTTTAGGCTTGCTCAAAGCCCTACGAAGCTGCAGCCCTGAGCCACCCGGTCGGGAGGCTGGCAAAGCCCTGGGAAGAGCTCTGCTCCTCGCACTGAGAGAGCGAGGTCGGGACACGGGAGTCCTGCAGGGATCCTCACATTCCCCGCGCATCCCGCTTTTGAGAATGCCCCTGGCCAGGGCACCCGCACACTAGCCCGAGAACGCGCTGCCCGTCTCCCACGCGCCGCCTCACGCATCCACGAGGTTCTGCTGGAACACCAGCCCCGAGAGCACAGCCAGGAAGGGAAAAGGGTCAACACTCCCAGACCCGAGCGCCCCCAGAGATGTCAAAAGGGGCACGGCCACGAGCGCACAACTTCCTACCAAACTCATCCCGGTAGAGAGAAGAAAATGTGATCGACAGGTGATGTGTACCGTGCTTGGCAGGCACCGAGGAGTCGCACCCAGCACTTTCGGCCGCCTCCGGCAGCCCCGACCCCGAGGCCTCACTCACGACGCGGCCCCTCTGCTCCCAGCCGCGGCCCTGCTCGCCCTCCGGGGCGCCGCACGAGATGCGGGGGCCCTCACTCCTTCTCTCACTCTCACTCCCACTCGTGTTCCCAGCGCAGGCCCGACGCGCTCCCCTTCGCCCAGCCTTCTGCTCCGCCGCAGATCGGCGGCCGCTCCCCGCGTTACGACCCGCCGGGGGAGGACATGCCGCGGCGGGGCGAAAGGCACCGAGCCCCCAGCCCCGCGCCTCACCTTGAAGATGGCATAGCCGGCGGCGGTCTCGAACAGCACCAGCATCGCTGCGGCGGGCGGGGGGCGCCACGTGCGCCGCCAGACGAGACCCCGCTCAAGCACGCGCGCGCCGCGCAGGGGAAGCGGAAGAGGAAGCGGCGGCGGCAGCGGAAGTGAGCGCGCGCCGGAGAGCGGAAGCCGCGAGGCCGCCTTCCGGCCGCGAGCCACGTGGCGGTGCCGCGCCCCCTCGCCACAGGTTCGAGC
>VZRN01005202.1:2924442-2979237 GCA_013397935.1 Dasyornis broadbenti
TGCCGCGCCCGCGCCGCCGGTGGCCCCCGGCGCCCCCCCGCCACAGGTTCGAGCCTCCTGCCGCGCACAAACACTCACACAAACCCGCGGGAGCTCGGGAGGCTCCGGTGTGCTCCTGTGGCACCTCACCCGACCTGTTCCCCCTTCCTCGGGGGCAGCGGGCCCTGCCCAGCGCTTCTCGGTACCGCAGGTGGCGGCAGGGTCAGCCACCGTGGACAGGAAAAGGGTCTGTTCCCCGGGAGTCGGGTGGCCGTACTGGAGGCTTTTGTTTCCCGAGCGGATGCCGGAGCAGGTGTGAGCGGGTGGCCCCTTTGGTGACCCCGAGCCGGCCGCCCACGGTGTCGGGGTTGAGCCTGCGCTCCTAGCCCTCAGCACACAGTGGGGTGGTTTTCTGCCTGCTCTGCTCTCGCTCCTGCGGCCTGGTCTGCAGCTCCTCGCACAGATAGCAGTTCCTTTACGTAAAGAATTTTTGACAAAGTGCAATTGCGTGTGTTTAAAAGCTTTACCTCTGCGACAGACAAGTACAAAATTATATTCAGATAAAACGCGTTTTAAACACCACTTATTTCCCCACGCTACTGTGGTGTCCCCAGGGTTCGGGCAGTTCTGTCCGGGGGAAAGCCGAGCTGGGGGCGGTGGAGCGGCCATTTGTGCCATCTTCTGCTTTGTGCCTTGGCACAGCCCCCGTGTGCGCACAGCGCGGGGCCTGCCTGACCTACTTCTGTGCCTCGGCCCTGCTGAGGAACCGAGCAGCTGCCTGGTGGTGGCAAGCAGGCAGAAAGCGCTGCTCTCTGCCCTTAGAAATTCCCACTTATTTCACAGGAAGGGTTATCTGTACTGGAAACAGGCAGGGATTTTTCTGCCCGCAGAAAGAGAGGCTACAAGCAACATTTGGGTTTGATTTGTATCAGACATTCATTGCTGCATTTTATGCAACCATCTGTATGAGTCAGCACGGCTTTGTTTCCTCCATGTAAGGAGTGAATTGGAAAGCCAATAGTCAGAGAAATCTGTGGACTTGCATAATTTTTAGGTTACTTTTTAAAGGAAACACTTTGGTGCTTTACATAACATAACCAAATTTTTTAAATCCCTCAACCAGTAATACTGCTAAAGAAATTAGGTTCAAGGAGGCAGAGAATTTCCAGGTTCCACCTAGTTTTAAAGTACTGGTTCTGGCCCTGCTGACTGGGGCAGTACTGTTATTATGTAAGAGTTACTGTTACTTAGCTGGCTGGCCTAGAACACTACATTCATCCTGTTTGCTAGCACTAACCCCTCTCAGGCAAGGAAACTGGCATTATGAGATTACAGATTGTTCTTAGGTTAAAGTCTGCTTTTTTAAGAAATCTGTTTTTGATGGGCTGAAGAAGCTTTGCACAGACTGTATGTGTGGGCCAATAGCTTTAAGAAAACCTCTAACAGCTATTGGCTCCTGAACTATACAACAGCTTTGGAGAAATTAGTTAGCAGCAATTTGAAGGAACAGAGGTCAGCTCTGTTGACTTCAGGTGTCTGAGATTAAGTGCGGATTGGGAAATAAGAGACATTATAAAACACCTGAGAATTGAGTGAGGTTATTAGGGCAAATAGCCTTGATGGTGCATGAAAATTTTAGGCTGATTTTGGGTTTTGTGGGAAGAAGGTTGTGTAAGTATATTTGGTGTTTTTAAAACAGCTTTTGTTGTTTTCTCTTTAAATACATTCTATGTTGAATTTGGGCTGTCAAAAAAGTGGGAACTTTGCTGTTGTACATTCACAGTTTTCATGGGTTCAGCAGAGATTAACTTTGCAGATCCTGTACAAATCTAGCTTGTATCTTGAAGAGCTAACGCATCCACAACTGATGGAGTAGAAGGACATCAAGAGAGGTGGTGTTACTGTTAGTATGTATGCTAATGAGCATACATACTAATAGATTCTAACACTATATCTTTATGGCTGGGTATGTGGATAGGTAACTGAATTCTGACTCGTGTGAATGTTAGCTTTTATTGTAGGATTACATGGAAAAATTGGTTTTGTGCCAGAGTCTGAGACTTTGGCCTTATCGCTGTAAGGCTCTGTTTTTAAAAATCTCTTTAATTTATAAAAAGCAGTAATGTTCAGGATAGAGTATTTGTCCTTTTCCATTCTGTTAGTATTGTATGTTGCTGTGGAGCCCTTGCATGGCTTATTTTGGTGCTTTGTGTGTGTTATTAAGCTCATAATGAGCTCTTACTGTGAGCTTGGCATAGCATGAACATATTTGGCTTTTCTGCTGCTAGGCCTTGCCTAAGAAAGATCATCTTCATTCTGTAGCTCTACATAACATTTGTTTTGGTTCCCTTTATTTATTTTTTCCCTCCTTGTTAATTCTGAGTTGTTTTAACAGTTGTGTTTAAAACTAATTCCCACGAGTCTAGATACTGATTGTTCCACTGGCTAGTAAAAGTGCACCTCTTGGTGTAGCCGTGTTTGTAACTTGGCATTCAGTAAAATGTAGCAATGCAGGCACAGACTGTAGCTGGTTTGGTGTTATTACAGAGGAATATGGCACGCAGAGTACTGAACTGCTTGTGTTTATGAATGCCCTCTACGCAGACCTAATGAATGTTCTTTGCCCTTTCCCAAAGGTAGCCGGTGAGGTTAAAACACTGTCTAGTAGCATAAGGATAATAATCTCCTATTTTAATGGCACTATTTGCTGTTGATTCATTGATTTTACATTCATGTTATTTTATGGTTCTCATGTGTGGCTTTTTTTTTTACTTGCTGGCCACTTGGAGCTAAGCATATGCCTGTGCCAGAAGTGATGTCATGCAGGAATTGTCTGAGTTGTTGTAGAGGAGATGTTAGGACTCCATGCTATAGTCCAAACAGCTTGCAGACTAAATGTAATGTTTAGGTAAGTATCGCTTCTTGTGCAGACCTCTGAATGGCCGTGCTGTGCCAGCGTAAAACAGGGCACCTGTTCTGTGCTAATACGATGTACCATACCACTGCAAATTTGTTCAAATGTAACTGCCTGGGTGTAGATTTGCTTAATAGATGCAGATGCCATTGCTTGCATGTTTGTGATGACTTTTTAAAAAAATGCAAATTGTACCTAAACAGAAAAGTGAGTTTTGTTATGAGATACTATCTCAGTAAAAACCTTAGCAAAATATTAGAGGTAGGCATAATGACAATGGCTTTTGCTCCAAGATCTGCTGTGGTGGGAAGGGTTATGTGACTTCACAGATTCACAGAATTGTTAAGAGTTGGAAGGGATTTCTGGAGACCATCGAGTCCAACCCCCCTGCCAAGGCAGGGTCACCTGGAGCAGGTGACACAGGAACACGTCCAGGGGTTTGAGTACGTCCAGAGAGGGAGTTGTACAGCATGTTCCAGTGCTCTGCCACCCTCAATGTAAAGCAGTTTTTTCTCAGGCTGAGGTGGAACTTATTGTGTTTTAGTTTATGGCCAGTACTCCTTGCCCAGTCACCAAGCACCACTGAGAAGTGTCTGGCACCATCCTCTAGGTATCCGCCTTTGAGATATTTATATGAGATCCCCTCTCAATCTTCTCCAGACTAAACAAGCCCAGCTCCAGTAGTCTCTCCTCATAAAGAAGAGATGCTCCAGTGCCTTCATCATCTGTTTGGTCTGCGCTGGACTCGCCCCAGCTGCTGCGGTAGCCAGGGTTCCCTTAACGTTCGGCGTTTCTTTCAACAGCAATTCCCCCGTCTGCGGCGGCCCTCTTGGGAGCCGGTGCAGCGGCAGCTCCGTGCGGAGGGCCGGGAGCGGCCGCGGGCGGAGCCCGGGCGGGAAGTGAGCTCAGGCGCACAGGAAATCCCGCCCGTGCCGCGGCCCTGTGTTTGCGCTGCGGGCAGAGAAAGGAGCGGAGCGCCTGCAGCGGCCCAGCTGAGCCTGCCGCACGACACGGGGCCGAGNGCCCGCACTCTCCGCGGCCGCGGGGCAGCGCCGGCCCGCGGCGAGCGGAGTCGCCGCCGCCCGGAGGGCGCCGAGGAGAACGTTCCCCTCGGGGTCTGTGTGTGCGTGTGGATGCCGATCTCCGACCTCGGCCAAACTCGTCTCCTTCTCCCTCTTCATTTTAATCCCTCTTTCCCTCGGAGTGTTTCGCGAGGAGTGCGGGCGGGCTCTAGGCAGGGATACTCGGGGGCCGGGGCGGCGTCCGGACGGAGCAGGATCGCCGCCGGGTCAGCCCCGGCCCTGGAAACCCGGGACTGCAGGAAGGGGTGAGCCATGTTGAATAACAGTTGTTTCCTTTCATTTTCCATTTGCCGGGAGTGTGGTAGGATGCTCTTCCCTCGGCGCGAGCTTTGTGCGGGTTAGGCTAGGCTTGCCAGGTCCTCTGTTCGTCCTAGGAATGCGAAAGCCTAGTTTTCTCCCGCTCCTTTCTCAGCTGAGCGTTGCTCGCTTGTATTAAACACCCCGTCCTTTATCGAGGTTCTGTCCTGCCCTCTCTCCTTGTAATATTCTCCTTATGCCCCTGTCAATTCTGTCTTCTCAGCCGGGGACTTAAATAGTTTCTTGCACCGCAAGTTCCTGGCTTGCTCGGCCTGGCATGTTATGTGCTTTGCTTACAACTATTGCTTTAGGCTATGTGACCTGCTGCTGGAAAGTTAAAATAGCGTTCTTGTTCTAATTTGTATTCGGTTTTGCTTTGTTTTTCATACTGCCATCATAGGATACTGTTTTGTAACTTTGATTTTTTTCAAAGTGTAACCATCATGACAATATCAGTACCTACAAATGTTTCTTGTAGTGCTGTGAAGTCAAGAATAGTACTAGTGCTAGCCAGGAATTTAAATGTCCCCAGAGACAAGGCTAAGCTTATTGCATACCGTGCCTGCTTTGGGGAATAGCCTTGGTACGGTATGGGCGGTGAAAAGAAACCAGAGCTGTGAGCGCTGGTGGTCTTCTCCCCGCCCCCGACTTTCCAGCACAATGCAGCTGACGATGGTGCTGCTGCCTGCCTGCGCCTGGGAGAGGGCAGCTGCTGGCTCCCAGTAGGACACATTGCCCCTCTGGTAAAATACGTGAAAGTGACTGCAGTAAAAAAAAACAACAAACTACTAACAAATTCTGAACTAGATTTTATAGAGTTCGTATGACCTGCTCTGTAGTTGTCTGCATGTGTTAACCAAGGCGTGTTTTAACAAATAGCAGCTTTCATTCGGTAATTCCTTCTCCAAGCAAGTTCTGCTAAAACACATACATATTTTGTCTGTGGGACTGCTTGAAGTATGTAAAATTCCATGTATGTGATAACCTGTTGTGGCTATGGAGCTTAAAGGTATGTGAATAACGACCCTGCTGTTTATTTTTAATAGATAAGCAAAACATTGTTAGATACTGTGTCATTCACTTCTGGGGGGACTGTGCAACAAGAGCTAAACAGATGCTTAAGTAAAGGATAATGTAAGGTTATGCAGGACTGTAAATCTCATTCCTCTGTTTATCAATCCTACAAGAATGACTGGGTTACCTAAAATTGTGGATTGTTTACAAAATTGTTCTTTTTGGTATTAAGTTAAGAGGGTGTCATTTGTCACCAGTTACGACTATTTTGACTTGTCTTTACAGTAAAAGAAGTATACTTGACTCTCTTACTTTATTTTCAATGGGAAGTTGACTTTTATGATAAGTAAAAATGCTTGTAAGAAGGGCAGACTTCAAAAAAACACATGGCTACTTAGTGGTATCTAAGCAAAAACAAAAGAAAACACAAATTGTTTTCCACTTCCCTCAAGTGTCTTTTGCTAGTTTTGCTTTATTTCAATCTAAATGTTATCTGTTCATGTACTGCTAATAAAGAATGCTATAGTTTGTACGCATCTTTCCACTCATGTAAAAAAATATGTTTAATTGTTTTGTTGGGAAGTATGCTGTACTTCTGCTCCTGTAGTGATTTTGATTTTGTTGATTTTTCTTTAAAATGCTGAGTATAGGATTTTGTTTTTTAAGGCTGGACATTGAGCATTTCAGAAAATTGGAGGAGTAAACTTGCAGTATGTTGCCTCACAATGTTTGTTTTGTGTGTGTTTTGTTTTTGTTTTATGCGGTAGCAATACCAATGTGTTTCATCCAAGAAACTTTGTGTACTTTTTAAGGTCGTTATATAAACGCTCTTTAGGAAAACTGCAATGAAGCCTTTAAAACCTTAGACATCTAATGAAAAGTTAGAAATTGGAATGTTATGGTATTTCTGGTATGGTGGTCTTTTTCATGTACTGTTTCATGAGATGCCCTAAGCACGCGTTCTTTTCACAGGGCAAGGAGAAGTCTGGAGACTTGCTTGCAAATTGCTGATCCAAGATTTTGTTAATGAATGCTTGTAGTTTCAACAACTTTGCAATCTCCTTGCTTTCTTTATTCTTAAGTGTTTTTGTGTTGCCTTTACCATTTGGCATTGAATCGCAGTATAGTTCACTGATAAACTGCAGACAGCTTTTTCAGACTTGCTGGGTCTTGTATCTTGCTATAAAATATTTTGCTCCTATTTTAAGCTTCTTTTATTGGCACTGTCAACATTGATTTGATATTATTTCTCTTTTCCTGAAGCTGCAGCTTTCTTTCCTCTTATTTTGTGGGTGAGACGTTGTGGGGCTTTAAACGAACATCTTTATGGTTTGAAGACTCCAGTTCCCTCTGCTTATTCTACTGTTTGCTGCTTTCCCTATTTGTTTTTAGTACTAGAGCCCTCTTTCCTTGAGGGTAGGAATCAAACATGAATCATAGTTTTATCACTCATACTGGCCAGAGGCACTGTCATAGTAGCAATGATAATTAGTAATACCTTGTACAGGGTGATTCGGTTTGGAAACCTAAGTAGGTGTATCTGTTACAATGCACAGAACTATGTAGCTACTACAAATACCTCTACTGCTGGGATAATACGCTGTCACGCAATTTGTACAGTAAATTTAGACCTTGACTGACCAGAAATGTCATACAAAGGGACAGAGTGTTCTTACAAATTCTTTCAGTATTAGTGAAACAGGAGCTAGTTTTGAAGTTACAGACTTCAGATCAGTAGAGATCTGAATCTTGCTCTGTTTCCTAAAGGTTAGTGATCCTGCATATAGACATTAAAAGTGCCGTTTGTGCAAGTTATCAGAACAAGTTGCAGGTTCTTCTTTTTGTTTCTTTCTAGTCAGGAGTGAATACCAGTGTATTTCCATTTCTGCAAGTAGTCCCAGTAACTTAGGGTCCAAATATGTTATGGAAAACTTTGGTGGGGAACACAGTTGATCTGACTGTGTTACCAATGAAGACTCCTTTCATGCTTCTAAAGTGACTTGATTGAAGGCCTGAGTATGTCAGGCTTCGTGAAAGCTTGTGCTTAGTTTTTGCAATTGAGCTTGAAGGGTAATGAATCAGTCCCAGCAGTTTAGGTTGTGCCCGGATGGGTATTTGAAAAAAACAAAAAGGTATTCAAACCAGCTGGAGTCTCTGGCTCATACTTTCTTCCATTGTAGAAATAGAATTGATCTGGGTTGAGGTAGTGAGTCAAACCGATAGAAAGAACACTTCCTGTCTTTCTTTACTCCAGACTGAGACTAGCACAGATGGGAAAGGTGTTTACAGACTTGCCCTGTGCCCTTCCCTGAACTTTCAACATTCAAAGAAGTTGTGCGTATTTAACCTCTTTGAGGGTGGGGTGAAGGCTTAAAAAGGTTTTATTCTGGACATAGAAACCTATCTGGATGGACTTAATAGAGAAGGTTAGTATGAGTTTTTGGCACTTGGTCCTAAATTTCAACTCCAACCATACAAATCAGCAAGAAGACCCTTTAGAGGTGAGAGAAAGCCTGTGGTAGGCACCTATACATATTTTGTTTAGTTTGTCTACTATATTAAGCAGTAAAATATAAAAGGAAGGTTTGAAACGTGATCAGCAGGGTATCTGTGTTTATGACTGCTTGGGAACAATTGTTCATTGAGCACCATCTAGACCTGATGTCTGTGTAAAATCCCTTTGTGCTGCAATGGAACACTGCAGTAAAGGCCTGATCTAGGATTTGTAGTGACACGCAAGGAATGGGGTTAATAGTACCTGATTTCTCACTTGTTTCATCTATCAACCAGTAACATGAAAACTCTGATGTCCTTAATTAATGTCTTAGAGTGTGTAACACTTAAACCCTTTTGATGAGCTTTAGTGCTCAAATTGTTGAATCAAACTTGTCTGTACAGTTAATTCTTACCCTGGAAAGATATCAAAACGCTGTAGTGCTTGGAACTGCAACTTCTAAAACTTTTAAGTGTTATGGTCTTAAAAGAGCTTCCTTCTAACATGTTTTGTTATCATAGAAAAGAAGGTAGCTGACCATCCTTTTGAAAAGAAGGGCTATCTTTGATGCAATGGATTGAAAAATGTTTGCATGGTTTGCTCTCTTTAAATTGATAGGGTGTCACAAGTGCTTTCTCTTTACTCTCCTTGTAATGTTCTTTTTTCTGTCTAGTATCTGAGCCTCTTAGTACACGACTTGTTTCTTTTTTGCAGTTTGTTTTCTAGGAGCTAGAGGTATAAAATTATACTACTTATTTTTGTATGTCATCTATTTCCAAATGTTTCTTCTCTCATCTCTTGTGTTCTTTATGGTGTTTCTTCTCTTTCATTAATTAAACTTTCCACGGGTAGATAGACAACCTTTCATAATACTATGTTGCAGTTATTTTTGTGCACTCACAAAGAAAGAAGTAAGACACCTTGAGTAGTCTGATTTCATGCAGTAAAGAGGATGACAGCTGCCACACTGTCCAGTGAAAATAATGAAGTGTTGAACTGATCAGGTTTTTTTTACATTTTTCTAACAGGAAGCAAAGCCTTCAGCTGAGGACTTAGGAGATAAGAAAGAAGGGGAGTACATTAAACTCAAAGTCATTGGGCAGGTGAGTTTTTTACATAATTGCTTAGTGACATTTCATGGAGGTGTGACTTTTTGTATGGCAGAAATGACCAAATGAAAGTTGATACTTAAGTTCTTTGGTGTGGATCCTCCCCTGCCATAAACTACTTCCAGTTGCCAGTAACGTGTGTTAGTATACTCTGTTGGGCTTTTTTTGGTGCATTGAGGGATTAATTTATCTAAGGGTATGAATGAAGTAAGTGGCAAACTTGATTAATTCAGGTCTTCAAAGTTTGTGTAGTACCCTACAGATGAGGCCAGCTTTCTTTTTCAGGGATAGGAAAAGGATTCTGTTGGCTATCTTGTTGGTAGATGTACCCACCACATGAGTGGTGGATTAGAAGTCTGTATTCAGGCTGTGTTGGAATGTGAATGTTGAGGTCCTTCTGTGCAAAGAACCCCTAGCTCAGGTGACTTAACTAGGATTGTTTGTTGCAGTAGTATTGTTTGCTGCCCTTGGGTGGAGACAGATGACTTTAAAGTAGGACTAACAGAAACTGCCTTACCTCTTGCTGGCTTAATCAGCAGTTACGAGAACACATTGAAAAGCTGAAAGTGGCCCACATGCCTTTTGCACAGAACCTCTTGCAATCTGTTTTATCTGTAGTCATTTTGACAGTTGTAGCTACTTGTATCTTAATGGCTGGTAGGAAGAACTACAGAATAATGAAACCTGAGATTTCTCCTTAGGTTTGTGTTGTGTTGCCAAGTCTGCCTGCATCCTAACTTCTAGATAATTATTCTAATTTAATAAGGTTTCATGTATATTTTGAAGTGCAAGCTTTAACTTGTCTCTTTAGGAATCTTAGAGAAGAAATCCCCTGCATATGTGTGTTTGTATTTCATAAGTATATCATCTGGGTAAAGATGGAAGCACAGACTGAACCATATATGGGTTTTAGTACTTTTAAATCCAAAACCTCCATGTTGAGCCTAAGGCTATAGTATGCCGTCTGTTTTAAGAAGAGCTTCCTGTAGAAGTACATACTGTATTTTAGTGACTGATAAATCATCCTGGAGGTTCATACTATGATGCACCAAGGTATACACGGTGGTAGTTAAACCACATTCCCTGTTTCATGTAAGTTTTACATCCTTATTCTTTATGAAACACTTAAAAATAACATAGGTAAAGTTAACTACGTTACTACGAGGAGAGTAAATTTTTTTTCTTTCCTGTTCTTAGGACAGCAGTGAAATTCACTTCAAGGTGAAAATGACAACACACCTCAAGAAACTCAAAGAATCATACTGTCAAAGACAGGTTTGTGAAACAATAATATTCTTTAAAAAGAAAATAAAACCCCAAACCGCTTTTCTCACTGTTATTTCAAATAAAGACTTTTGAGGTATCCGATGGTACAAATATAATGGATCTCCTAATTTCTTTTGACAAGTAGAAGTATTCCTATGTAAGACCTTCACAAAGTTTTTAGTAAGTTAAAGTCACTGTTTGAAAATATGTAGTGGCTGCTCAGAAGACACAAAATTTGTTTTAAAATGCCCAGGCATGCATTTATAGTTACTTTAAAATCCTTTGTGTCCAAGCAAAATTCGCTTAAAGCTGTAGAATACTGCTCCTTAGGATGAGGGTGGCCTTAGGCATTGTTATGGCCAGTAATATGGTAATCAAGTGACACTGGCTATTATACCCTAAGTTAAAGAAATCTGCAATATTAAATTTGGATTTAGGTAAATAGTAACAACTGTTACAGAAGAAAAATATATCTTCACTTCCAGATTCTGTGGCAGATATTGTGGATTCACAGCTGCTATTTCCAGAAGCCCTGGCCTAGTTTGCCCTCAGCTTTGGGGATAGATGCCTTGTGTGGCCTTTTCTTGGATAAGTGTGTTGGAGTTCACTTCAGGAGATATAATCATAAGTAATAATACTTTGGAGGCTATTTTCCTAATACTTTGAGACAAGTTGAACTTGTCATTGAAGTGTTCTTCTGTGGAATATGTTCTTTTTTGCTATCTTTCTGGAGTAGGAGGAAAGAAAAGATCAAACACCAGAGATGTTTGTAGCCAAATCCAAATGATTAACATTATGATTCATTTAAAAAAACCTTGAAATTTTAAAAAAAGAGTCTTGGAAATAATTCATGCAACAGTCTTAACTGACTAATGAAAATACATGTGTGGAATTCTTTCTTTAAGAAAGAAATAATTGTTTGAATGAACACACCTGTATGTCCCGGGCTGAATACTTCAGGGTCTATGACGTCCTTCAGCAGCAGTCAGTGCAGGTTTTGGTGTCAAGTAGCCTTTCTCTGGTAAAGGGACCATGAACATTTCTTCTACATTGGCCAGAGGGATTGTTGAAACAGTGTGAAAATCTGTCCTTACCTGGGAAAATTTTCTGGCTTGTTATTTGCAAGCAGTATTTGAGAGCTAATTGATGCACAGACTGTGTCATATTTCACATGAGTTTGTTTTGCTCATAACTTGAAAGAGAAGGAAAAGATGAGGTGTTTGCCTTATCTATTGATGTAAAATATGACATTCTGCCAGAACATGGGCACATTGTGCAACAGACATACTTTAACTTAACTCTATTTACTTTAGGATGTTTGTTTCACCTTGTTTAAATGCTGTTCCTTTTTCTCCCCCTCATCTCTGCTCTTTCTTGTTCCCAGTGCTGAGCATTTGCAGAATTGATAATGATAAAGGTTGCAATTTCTTCCTATAGCCATAGAAGATTGGGAGAGCAAGGGTAGGAGTTCATGAAGTAAACATCATGTTCCTCCTTTTGTCTCAGGATCTTTAAATAAGGCTGACATGCAGTTCAGAAAAATACACATGTAATGATGTCTTGGGAGAGAGGGTATAAGTCAATACTTTATTATAAATAAAGACATTAAAAAAGCTGAGGAAACTTCCAAGTTGTTGATCTAGAACTCCAGTGAGACTCTGGAATAAACATGCATTTTGGCACTATTGTGCTTTTTGAGTCACTTCTTTGCAGTCTACATCAGTGCAACAGAATAGCTGAGCTCCCTGTGTAATGGGAACTAATGCTCATGACTTTCATGTGTTGTTTTTATTTAAAGTGTCTTTTCTAGTAAATCCATACAAGATTCAATAAGTTGTGGTTTTTTTTTTCCTTATACCTGTTTCTTTTTTTAGGGTGTTCCAATGAATTCACTCAGGTTTCTCTTCGAGGGTCAGAGAATTACTGATAATCATACCCCCAAGGAGGTGAGTTTCTAGAAATACAGTCTGACTATATTTCCCTAAGTAGAATCTTCTAGTAAGGCAAATAGGCAGTTGGGAAAGAGACTGATTGAACCTCCATGTGTAATGCTTCATAAAGGAGGGTGTGGTCACTGCTTGCTAGAGGGGGGGAAAAACACAAAGGGAACCTTCCAGTTGTTGAGGTTGAACTTCAGTATGACTTTGGAATAAATACGTATTTAGTTCACATTTAGTAGACCAAAGTGTAAATAAACACAAAACAGTTACTTCTGTCCGGTGACTTCCTCCAATTGTTACAAAAAAGCAGGAAGAAACACTCATAATGATGACCTTCTGAAAAATAAAACAAACTTGTTGACTGTGAAATTGAACAAATTGCTCTCTCTGAGAGAATAGTTGTAAACAGGCTTTGAGTTGCAAGCTGTAGATGTTAATCTGTATTGTGAGCTGAAAGTGCACTATAGTATATATAATTCACATGGCTCTACAGCTGGTGCCATCACTGTGATGTTGATGTCCTTGTTCCCCCTAAACCAGGGGTTGTAGAGAAGGGTAAAGCCAGCAACGTCCAGGGTGATACATACTGTTCCACGAGTGGGTTTTTACTTTAAGGCATTTGCTTAAGTCTGAAGAAAAAGGACCAAAAATCATGAATGTTGTCTAGTGAGATGGTGACTG
Source organism: Dasyornis broadbenti (assembly GCA_013397935.1). Taxonomy (NCBI): domain Eukaryota; kingdom Metazoa; phylum Chordata; class Aves; order Passeriformes; family Dasyornithidae; genus Dasyornis; species Dasyornis broadbenti. The sequence goes on from VZRN01005202.1 coordinate 2,937,219, forward strand.
AAACTTTTTTCACCCCTTTGATGAATTATGATGGGACAGAGGAACAAAGCATTGTGTAGTTTGTTTAGTACCTGCTCTGATTTTTATCACACCAGATTTATAACAATTATTTGCTGTTTTTCTCTGTTCTCACAGCTGGGGATGGAGGAGGAAGATGTGATTGAAGTTTATCAGGAACAGACGGGGGGTCACTCAACAGTTTAGATCCTTCTGTTTTTCTTCCCCCTTAATCCTTTTTTATTTTTAAATAATAGTTCTTTTGTAATGTGGTGTTCAACACTGAAACTGGCACCCCATCTCTGGGAGTTTACTTTCAAGCGTCTGGTATTTTGAATTCTCGTGCTCATTATACACTATTGTTTCTGTTTTCATTGTGCTGAACTTCTGTGATCCAACTGCAACCTTGCTCCCCTCTTCCCTTCTGCCCTCCCCTTTAGGAATACATGTACTCACATGCATTTGTATGTTCACTGGGTTCGTGCATTTCAGGCACGAAGGCTGTAAGATCTGCCAGGTGGGCGAGTGTTCTTAATGACTTCCATATCTGCCCTGAAGTTTTGATGTGTGACTGTCTCACTCCTGGACTATAACTTTCAGTGCGAGATGAAGTTTTTCAGAGAACTAAACTGTGGAGAAGTTGTGTATCCATAACTCAGAGCTATTTTGCTTAAATTGTGCTGATGGCCCAATGAAGAAGATTACCGAGTTGGAAATGGAAAAGCTAGAACTGTTGTCATCTGTTCCTTACTCCAGAGATGGCTTTGCTGAAGACATAAAATTGAAAACCCTAGTGATTTTTAAATCTTACCAGAAGAGCCCAGAAGCATTTTAACCTCATATAGCAATTAGTGCACGCAGGTACCCATGCAAGAATGTTCACAGCAGCCAACTGGTGTTACTTTGACACTCTTGTTTGTACCTTTTGGCCTGGGACGTGGGTTTTGAATGGACATTGTCTGTACCAGCTTCATTTAAAATAAACCAGAAAAACAATTTTATAAACAACTTGCATTTTCTTTTCAAGTGTTTGGAAATGAGCAAAACCATAAGAAGTTATACTTAGGGCATGCTTTTCCAGTGATTATATGCTGAAGCCAGAAAAAAATTGTGCTCTGTAAATATACCTCATAAAAAACGATTTTTTTTTTCTACTTTCCCTAGTAAAATACTTGATCTGCTTGTTTTGTAGGTGACTTAGAGACTACTACCTGTTTCTTTTCTTCATAGAGAATATTCACATACAGTTACCTAAGTATTCCTTTTATGCACAGAATTTAAACTGAAAATGCAACTTGGAAGTAAATAAAGATGGCTTTTAATGTCCACCTTTCATATGATATGGTACCATTAAATAATCTATGATGGATGACATGGAAGTGTCATGACAGTTCATCGGGCATCATTATGAGGGTCTACATATTCCAGCTACTTTCAGGTTATAAATGATCAGTTTGAGAACTTGTTACTGGATATGAGGTGGGAGAATATGGGCAGAGTAGTGTGAAGGGAAGATTGCTGTACTCTCCCTGATTCAGCTTTTTTGCAGATAAATAGGACTTGTTTGGTAAATCAAGTTCTGTATAAATGCCAGCTTCAGTTAAAGACACATTTTAGTGCCGGCATACTTGATAAAAATAGCAGGATTTGAGACCTTTTTTTTTTCATGGCATTAGCTGTAAAGCTAGACATGCATTTTCTTTCATGCTTGTGGTTGTCCTGTTCCTGATTTAGTAATACTTTTGTATACATAGTTGCACTAAGCAATTTTTAAAATATTAAAATTGTTGTTTAAAAAAAGTCAGAATATGGGGTTTTCTTAAAGTGTTTTATGTAATTCAGCTCTTAAGAGGGATTGCTACTGTAATGTAGAACAACATGGCTTCTCTACACTTACCTCTAATTGCTTTTTTAAAAATACTAAATACATTTGCTTTAGAAAACCAGAAATAAAACAGCCTTGTGATTATTATCAGATCATATTTTAATAAAAATTTGTATAATGCTCTTTTTTGTAGGTAAGTTCCCATTATCTCTCTTCTGCAAACTAGGAACTGAGGTGCAGCTTGCTGGGGGTCAGCGTGGAAGCTGAACAGAGCTGAGAACTGAATTCAGATCCCTGGGGTTTGATGCTAGTACTCTAGTTGCTGCCCTGACTATCTTTGCTTCTAGCTGTTCACTTTCCTCTTCCAAATCTGTTTTCATATGCTCATTTGTATCAGCTTTCTAGCTGAAGCACTGCATTTGGTTCTCTTGAGACTGTGGAGGAGGGTTTTCTGCAAAATGCAGCTTCAGTAGGATGAAGCTCAAGGCGAAGATTGCTTTCTGTTCTGTAACCTTGTCCTAAAATACATCTCTTTATAGAGTGGATGTGGAACCAGTGACAAACTGATTTGACCTCTTTCTCAGACTTGGTGTGAAGCCTCAAAGAGCCTTAAGAGAGCTGCTGGTCTAAAGTCATGTCTTTGCTGATAGAACAATAAAAATGGGAAAACTATCCTCTGCCTCAAAGATTAGTATTGAGAGCTCTGTGCAAAATGAGAAGACACGTGTGCTACACAGATGCACTAGTACCCTTTTTAAAGAAGTTCATTCTTGGAAATTACAGGTTGAAATAAAACCTGAATTTTGAAGTCCAGGAGTTAGGTTTTTTTTTTTTTTTCCTGGAAGAGCTAGTTCTTTTCAAAGAATTTCTTTCTGAAAAGGTGGTCTGGAGTGGAAGTTTTAAAGCACTTACAGTTTTGAAGGATGTGACTGAAAATAAGGTTGGATTTCATACGTTGGAGAAAAACAGAAAATATTTTTTCCTCCTGAAAATTTTCTGTCTTTGCTTATTTGTATATTAGGAAAAGGTTGGTTTTAAGTGCTTAAAAAAAAAATGTTGGGAGAATAAAACCATCTCCACTGAGTCAGTTATGGAATAGAAGGTGGAAGCTATTATTTTATTTTGAATTGTGACAATATATTTAATATTCACTATGGTGATGTATAAAAGCTTTATTGAAAGGCACTTTATAAAATTATCAGTCTTACTAGCTTTTCCCGAAGCTGCTGTGCCTGAAGGATTTGTGTATTCTCTTAGGTATAAACACATCTGCATGACCATCAGTGTGATAAAATTAGGGTTTTTTGACATTAAATGCATGAATGTTGGCAGGATTTGGACTTCAGTTAATATGTTGGATAATGCTACAACGGGAATTCCGCCATGAATTTTGACTAGCCACATATTGTTTTAGAAGTGCTACAATTGTTTACTAGTTTTTAGCTTTTCCTAATTTAAATAGAAATTAAGAGTACAGTATTAAAATATTTGTGTTGACCCGTGCTGTGCATCTTCTGTATGCACACTTGAATTATTGCCATTCAGGTAAATTGTCTTAAATGACAAAATTAACCTGTGAAGTGCTATACAGAGATCAGTAGGAATTGTGCTGGGAGTGGTTTAAACTGATTTTGGTTTGCTTTTAGAACCATTACTTAATGCATACCAAATGAAGTTCAGCTTCAATTTAGAGACTGCAAAAATTGATTACTCTTCTCCACAGGAGACTGCAGGAACTGCAATATGAATTGAATCTAAAAGTGTTACTAGAAAATATTAGAGAAGCAAAAAGAGAATAACCTGATTTATAAGGAAGATAAAAACTTACCTTGCTACAGTTGCTCTTTAATAATTTATTGCTGAATCTGAATTCTAGCCTCTTCTTACAGTAGCATGTTTATTGCAATTTATTGTTTTGGAGGATTCCTCCAGAAGTCAGCACTGAGGTTTTCATACCTTTTTGTAACCCGCTAATTTCATTGTTTTATCTCTTAACACAAAATGGACTAAAGAATCTGTATTCTGGCACCCTGGGAGGTCTGTCTGGATTAATTTCTGCTGGCTGATGAAACACAAATGCTTTTACTTTCTGTCACTGGGATGTCTCCAAAGACTAGAGCTGCAGTCTAGGAAAATATATTTGTGAATGAGTAGCACCTGTGCCAAAATGTCTCTCTTGAGCCAGATTGGATCCTTGAATTTGACTGCAGCTGAAAGAGCTCACTGTGATGACCCATTTCTAGCTCCAGGCATTTACTTACTCTTTTGTACTCTTTTCAGGTCTAGCTTTTCAAACAGGTGAACATGAGAACTCCCATGGATGAGGAACATGTTGAGTGTGTTTTAGTCTGGTAACTTCCATTAGTCATGCTCCTTGGAACTGCTGAGGTGGTTCCAGATTTGTTTTTTGCCTCCAAACAGTGTTAATAAAGTGGATGCAGGACAGAATTCCTTCTGGGGTTAGAAAGCCAGTCCATTGACTTGACACACACATGTGGTGAGCTCATTGCTGGTGCAGTGGCACTTTCTTTGATTTTGCCGCAGTGCATGTGGTGCCTTCTGTAGCAGTGAGCCTGGGCAGGAGCCGGGACTTCCCCTAGGAGTTGTCTTTGAGCAAGGTTTGGAATAGACTGTGGAAGAACATGTTGGCTTGTGCTGATATCTTCCTGTGGGCCAGCATGTCCTCCTGTAAGAGTAGAGCAAGTGGTAAGTACTAATTGCTGCTCAGCTGTAGTCATTACTTGGCCTCTTATCCCTGGCAGTGTTTTGTGGCTCACAAATTGACCTAGAATGCCTGTTATGCAATTTGCAATGTTTTAATATGTGCTGTGCAGCCTCACAGTTCCTGTGTTCTGAAGTGCTGTAGGAAGTTCTGGAAGCATGCTGTGGAGACTGCTCTGATGGATTGTGTAAAGGTAACCATAATTTCAGGTGTTCAGGGAAATCCAGTTGGGCTTCTTTCTGTAATCTGTTATAAACACTAAAATAATTACAGAACACAGGTGTATATGAATTGCTGATGCAATTTGGGGAAATAGTTAAAAAGTAGTTAAATAGTAAAAGAAGAGCACTGTGTCTTGGGGCTGGAGTTTAAAGCAGTTTAACTCCTGACATAGCAACTGAGCTCTCCAGTGTTAACTACACTGATGGAACTCCTGCTACAGAGGTAGTTTTTTATAGGCTGGCACTAAATGTAAAGATGTGTTGTTATTACTGAGGAAAAAAATTAACTTCACTCTTTGATTAATAGCTACATACCTCATTAAATGTGCTTGTGTTTTGGCTTCCTCTAGAGCTAGCCTAGCATCTTCCTGTTTCTTCATTTGCTCCTCAGACTTACACACTGCCTTTTCTTAGTTTTTGCCTTCATGTTCCAGGTATTCTACTGCCATGTCAATCAGCTGCTGGCATTCCTCCTCTAACCACGTTGCTCCTTTTCGTCTTCATTTTTGTGCCTCTTAGAAACATCACCTACAACTATTAGTTGCTTACATACTTTATATTGAGGAAATTACTTTTCATCAGTTACAGATAAAAAGAAAATACTGTTGTAATACTGACATTACAAATATTTAATATTGTCTCACATTAGTTTTTCTTAAATTGTAATTGGTTTTTTGTTCAAGTCTTTCCCTGCAACTATTTGTTAGAATCTCTTTTTTTAACTGTAGATTCTGGGAGTTGGGCTTTCAGAGAGGATATGTAATAAAAACAATCAGATGTAGCATGAATGTTGTTATTGCTAGCATCTTGCACAGTTGCATCATAGCTAGGCTGTAGAATTTTTCCAGGCTGCAGGGACTGTGGCAGAGAGGACTATTGTTACTGTTTAAGCGGGGAGCAGCTGAGGTGCTTCAAGTTTGGGCTGTAGTGTCACAGGAATTTCAAGGCAGACACACAGGCTGTTTATGTCTTTACCAGAAATCAGCCATTCTGACGAACTATCTGCTGCTAAAGTAAGCATTAATCTTTCTATAGACCATCTGCTGCTCCGTGTTCCTCTAGCTGTTGCTTCTTCTGGAACTGCAGAAGCTTCCTGCGATAATCCTGCTGCTGCTGCCAAATATGTTCTTGTGCTGTTTTCTTTAATTTTGACTTCTTTGCTGCCACCTCCTCCTCATGGCACCTCCACTCTTCTAGATTCTGTTTCTGTAAACTAAAATGTAAATGATTATTAATTGCTATAGCAACCTTGGGTTTGCTGAGCATTCTTGCCAAAAGAGCAGATCCTAGCCCAAGGAGCTCAGCAGATTGCCAAAACGAAGGGGAGAGAACTGAGAATAAAGAGAGAATGGGTGCTGATTAGTGATATGTAGCATATGCCGAGTTGGTTCTGCAAATGAATATTAAAACAGGAATACTGTCTACTTTGCTTCATACTGTCTGTAAGGGGGCTAAAACCTCAGTTAAATTTGTCACGTGTGCTTTTGAGGAGTATGGGATACAGGTATCAGGCTTACATGAAACAAAGCTTTGGAGACAAGGGATGGAGGAGAACACAGGAACAGTTAGGAAAGTTCAGTAAGTAAGAGCTGGAAGAAGAAACTGGAATGCATCTTCGTGTAACAAGAACACAAACCCAGAACAAGAACCCAGGCTATGCAACAAAAGAGGCAATGGAAAGCTTTGGCTGACATTTAAATGTAAACAGAATGACAGTAAAATGGGCTGGTTTTGCAGGAGGATACACACTGAGAGTAAGGAGGATCAAAGAAAGTCAAGGAGGTTCACGAAGCAAGGGAATATTCTACTTATTTTGGGAATGGGAAGTTAAGAAAAATAAAAGGTCTTCTGCTTCACTGAGTGCGGTTCAAGATATTTTCCAATTGACTTGGTGTTCTTAGTCCAGCAGCTTAACTTAAATGCCTATTTGCTTTCCCTGAAATAAAGTTAAGCAGGGCATGGCACTAATTTAAAAAAATGTTTTATAAGTCAGATTTGGCCTTACTTTTCAGACATCTGATTAAAACATGCTGCTTCTACTAATCGGGTTCTTGGGGATGCCTGTTTTCCCGGGAACGTTCTGCGGTGCGTTCAGGCGTTTCTAGGTAGGCTGCAGCTCCTCCAGACCACCCGAAGAGGTCGCTGTTCTCCCCGGGAAATGCCGTTCCAATGAAAAATTATCCAGATGGACGCCCGGCAATGAGATAGCATTACATGCACTGTTTGGTGTAAGCAGAACATTTCAAAAGGTGAATAGAAATGTGATAATTATATTGCACCAGAGCTTGTTTCTGATACTGATGGGTTTCCCAGAGCTTTGCCTCAAGTTTTGGTGGGGGTTTTTTTGTGGGATTTGTTGGGTTTGTTTTTGGTTTTTTTTTCTCCCTAAAACTATGTCAGCAGAGGTAAAGAGCAAAAATGCTCTTAATGCCTTTTTTTTTTTTAGTATAAAATGCTTATATCATTAAGGAATAACCTACATTGCTGTGAGATCTGTATAACCATGTAGTTATAACCATGCTGAGGTTTTTGTCAGGGAAAATGCTCAGCAGTGGATTTAGTGTTGTGTGGAAAGTGTGGAATATCATCTGCATGAACTCAGTGTAAGCTGGATATAATAAGTTGAAGATCTAAATTTGTTTAATGACTTTGATTTACTGATTTTTCTCTATCAACAAAGGCTTGGAAAAGTCAAAATTCAAAGTAATGATATATGGATGAAAGTGTTAGAAAAAATGAAGTTAATATAGTAGGAATATATGCAATATTAAGCTTAGGAAGAAAAATCTAATATGCTGCTAAAAGATGGAACTTTATCTATGCATATATTTCAGATTTAAAAGTTTGTGTTGTTATACTGTAGTTTGGAATTTGCCCGGGAGTGCTGGATCAGTTTGCTGGCTCCTTCACACTCTGTGTTGTTAGTCTTTTGTTATATTAGAAGATGCTTTGTTGTTACCTATGTTTTTTCATGCTGAAATGTTGATAGGTGTGGATTCATGTGCCTGGCTTGCAGAAGAAAAACAAAGACGACAATAGTTCTGTCAGGATTCTATTCAAATGTTCCCTTTTCAAATGAGAACATTGTCCTCACTAACCACGTCCTTTATGCTCCTCTGTTGTTCCTTTCCCAGATCTGCCTTTACTTTTTCCATTTGTTTCTACTGCTCTTTCTTTTTCCATTTCTGTTCTTGTTCCTTCCTCCTCTTCACTTGTCATGTTGCCTTTTTTTGTTCTCTTTCCTGTGCAGATTTCTCTTCTTGGCATTTTTCAGGAGGAATCTGAACAAGAATATAATTAATAATGCACTGAAAGTTGACATTCTGTAAATGATTCATAAGTACATAGCGCATATATGTTTCAGAAATTTTAAATCTCAGTTAATAATGGATTAATAAAGTTGTTTTGACTTCTGTGGTACTTTTCTGGTCACTGTGCCCAATCTGGTAAATGTTTTACTATTTTTTTCTTCCAGTAGATACTTGCCTTTGTGATACCTGATGACTCTTATGCTAATTTGCCAGTATTTAGAGTCCCAAAATGTTGCTACTTAGCTGTATTCTTGAACCTCTCCCAACTTTATATTTCTCCCTGTATTTTTTTCTAAATGTTTTTGAATTTGTAACAAGCGAGGGGGAGGCACAGGGGTTTCTTCTAGTCCCAGAAAAGACGACACTGAGGAAATAGGTGAAGTCTAAAAAAGCATTAAACTCTGTTAGCTGAATCATCAGCTAGAGGATCACTGTGGTGAAATGGAAAAGCTACACATAGCCTGTATTTCTGGAGTTCTAAACTAGGACTGAGGAAACCTTCTCCAAGAGATGCAGAGATTTAAGATGTGCACCTGAACAGCCTTTTTACTTTACTCTGTGGTGTCTCTTTTAAAGAAGGCTTTGAGGAGGGCTTCTGGGCTCCAGGTTTTCTGTGAGACTGGTCTTGGATACTTACAGTCCTGGAATTGCGGGTTTTGGGGTGGGATGGGTGGGCTGAAGGCTCGGCACACCCCTGGGCTCCCTCCCACACCCTTACCCAGCACTGTTGCCTTGGGCAATTGGCAGGGGAGCATCAAATTGGGGCAGGTGAGCAAACAGCAATGGATATGTGGTGTGAGGGAAATGCCATACCTGGTTGTGGGTCTGATGCTGACGTACTTCAAAAAACAACACAAAACCTGTTGCTAGTGAGAGTAAATGAGTAGGGGATTACCTGATCTTGGCTACACCTGTGCTTTGGGTGAAAAATGAGCTGGGGAACTCTTTCTGGCATGGGGCAGCCCCAGGGACAGGCCCTGTGGGATCAGCCGATTGGAGCTGGGGAGAGGAGCCCTCAGTGCCCTGCCCTGGGAGGAAGCCCCTCATGCTGCCCTTCTGAGGGGGGCCTTGGGACACGGTGGGGCTGTGCTGAGGGAGCTGGGAGAGACCTGTGAGGAGAGGGAGCCTGGCTGCCCCTCAGTGTGGTGGGAAAGCATCTGCGAGGAGAGGGAGCTTGGCTGTCCCTCCGTGGTGGGCACAGGCGCTCTGAGGAGGCAGCAGCCATCTTGTGGTGTGGGAGGCTGGCAGCCGAGCTGCTCTGCTGCAGTAGCCGCAGCCAGGAAGGACACACTGGGTAAGTCTTTGTTCTCTTTTTTCAATCCTCATTTCATGAGATTTTCTTCAGCACATGTCCCTGCCAGCACCTGCAAGTATAATTTCTCATCTCCACAGCCCCACTGTGGGAGCTGCAGGCTGGGGGTGGCTGTTGGAGGCAAGATGGCCTAAGCCAGGCGAAGACTGGAATGCTGTGGACACAGTGGTGATTGTTCCTTCAGAGAACAATCAAAGGAATTTCAGTCTAGAGGTAAATCTGCTCTTTCTGTTAATGTTTTTGTATTTATGTAATGTTTTTTGGTGATGCAGAAAACTGTCAGAACAAACCATACATAGGACTAAAGTGTTGTGGTTTCATCTAAATCTCATAAGATAATTTCCCCCATGATAAAAACTTAGTGGCTCTTAAAATGCATGTTCTTGGTCTGTCTGCCCTGCTTCTGTTTCTTGCTCCACCTAAATGAATCAAATACACCAAGAATCTTATTTTGAATTTTCATTTGTTATGGTCAAAAAGGTGCATCAAATGCATCATCAGGACTGGAGTGGACTTCAGACAGAAAAGCCAGGCAGAAAATATTAAGACCTTGGTGCAGACGACTATTAACCTGGAACAGATGATCTTGTCCTAATCAACACTACTCATGCCTTGACTGCTTCTCCTAAAGGCTTGACTGCTCTTGATTGTCTGTCTGGATTAAATGTTTACAATTAACTTAGCCCCTGCTGGGAACAAATGCTAGAGGGCCATGCTGTCCAGTAGAGAGAAGCTGGAATATGAGACAGGTGAGTTTGTGAGCTGTGTGCTGGTTCTCCATTTCTCACAGTCTGCTGCCTACAGTGTGAGGCCCAACACAATCCAACCTGGTTCTTCCAGGTATGATTCTAACGTACACAGGCATGCATAAATAACCTCAAACCACATTTATTGTCAGTGAATGCTCTAGTACACATACTTAGGGGCATTCTGGTTTACAGTGAGGTCTGGAGAGAAAAAAAAAATCTAGCTATTATCTACTTGTTAAAACAATATGTAGTTCTTGACTTCTGATAAAAAAAATAAAAAAGAAAAAAAACCCAACCCTCACCACTTCCACTACTGTAAGTATAGTTGAAATAACTTTGACTGTCATGCTTGATATATCTTGTTTGAGGCTTAATAATAAAGGAAGTAGTTTTAATAAGTTGATTACTACCAGTTACAAAAAAATACAAAATAATCTCTGAACACAAATTTTCCTGTCTTTTATCTTGCAAGGAACTGCCAAACAAAAACATAGAAATAAAGTTGAGCTGGAAATAATGAGGGCTAGACCAACTCCTTCAACCTATTTTGAGGAAATTGGCTATAATGTATTAATCCTTTATATGTCCTTGCTATATCTCCTACTGAGATAACTTGAAGGTACATGCAGTAATCTTCAGCAAGATGCAAAGAGATCTGTTTCTTGTTAGTTACCTGTACCATAAATGCTTATGATATATGGTGATACGGGGTATCAGTTTAACTCCTTGCAAACAGCAAAAGCTGAAATGGTTGTGCCAATTTGTTGGTTACATTATGATAAGAGAATATTCATCTCTACAGGATTTGCACACTAGAACGTGACTACAACTGTTGCAGTCCATTGTTGTACATGCACTGTGCTAGTGGATCTAAAATTTCTGCATGAAGGCTTAACCTGAGACATGAAGAGAGCTTCAGGTTGCTCTGTGTTCCCTAATGGAGAATTGCTGAGGAAAAGATAAATAAAACTGTTTTCCCCTATAACTTACAGTTAAGGATTTGTGCTGAGAGCTAAACCAGTGTTCACTGATTTGTGCAAAGAATTGCTGTTTGCTCCTTGAGAGTTGTTGGTCTTTGTTCTGCTGTTAGCTGCTCTCAGTGTGACCACTTCTGCAGTTCCTTCAAGTACCAGGGTGGCTGCGTACTGTGCAGAGACCTTCTGGTTCACTTTACCCCTAAGACCACTTGTTAGACCAACAACTGGGGGCAAACAAATGCCATCTCAGAACATGCTTTGAGACAGAGCTTGTCCTCTGCTACTCCAGCTGTGTTTTTTCAGTGCTACAGGTCCTAGGAAGGGCTTAGAAGGAACTGTGGTGTTCTACCATTAATCAGTAGTGTCTGTACTTCTGTGTACACATACATCACTTAACAGTTGACTGTATACAATTTCTGCAAGGGAGTGATTGTTTTGCCACCTTAACTTTCTCCTGATGGTACAAAGAAGACAGAATCTATGCTACAAGCCAGACAGCACTTTGTGTATTGCCATCAGTGTCTGAACCATGATTGAAACCAGTCTTTAATAGAAATAGATAGTCAAAGATATTACAGGGCAAGGGGCAGGAAGTTTTGCTGCCATAGGACTTACAAGATCAAAGCTGCTGTCAACTGGATATTTTCTTTACTGCTCTCAGTTCATTGGTAAGTCTCCTCTTGTATACTGCTTTTCAGAGTTACTTGTTTTTATTCCAAATGTCTCCTGCATTTCCTGATGACTGGGAGATCTCAATTGTTGCTCCAGATTCAAGCTCCATATCCTGTGTTTAAAAAACTGAAAGATCAGAGAGAGTAACAATAAAAATTTAGACTTGATTACAATTTTTAAAAAAGAAAAAGCTTAGAAAGGTGCAGAAAAATTCTGAGGTTTTGTTTTATTCCTGCCTTAATCTCACAACATGTTTTGCACATCTGTAAGTCCTGAAACTGTTCAGAATAATTTGTCAGTACCATCTAATGAACAACTTGTGTAATTGTAGTGGCCTAGCAGGTAGCTGCTACTCTCTTTGGAGATCACTTGTCTCCTCATTACTAAGGTGAGTTCCATTCTCTCTTTTACTGCAATGAAGATCCAAAGACTCATTTGCAGGTGCTTTGCATATTTAGTAATGGTGAATATTTTAATAATTACAGTTTCATTTCTGTAATAGTTATCATCCAGAGATCTTGGAGTATTTTAGAAACACATGGTCTGATTTTTTATTTTCAGTTTAGGAGAGATGTGAAGCCGTAGCTTTCAGTGACTTTAGAATCAGCATGTGCTCAGTTTCTCTGACGATCAAGCTACAAATACTGATGTTTCACACTTTAATTAATAAGTTCTTTATGAATGTTTTGTGAAGTCCTGTTTGGTGTGTATTTCCTGAATATAGCTCTAAGATATATTTTTAAATCAATAGCATTGTTAAAAGAAAAATTAAAGGCTTTCTTTTGAAAGCTCTGGGGAGACCTTAAAGCAGCCTTCCAGTACCTTAAGGGGCCTACAAGAGAGCTGGAAAGGGACTTTTTACATGGCATGTAAGGATAAGGGGGAACAGCTTTAAACTGAAAGACGGTAGGTTTAAATTTGATATAGGGAAGAAATTCTTTACTATGAGAGCGGTGAGACACTGAAACAGGTTGCCCAGAGAAATTGTGGATGTCCCATCCATGGAAGTGCTCAAGGCCAAGCTGGATGGTGCTCTGAAGTAACCTGATCTCATGGAAGGTGTCCATGTCTATGGCAGGGAGGTTGAAATGACATGATCTTTAAGGTTCCTTCCGACCCAAGCCATTCCATGATCCTTGTCTTAGGGTAGATTGGTTTAGAGCAGGCAGTTGATTCTGACCTGAATGTAAAAATTTTGTATAAAGGGTTAGCACTCTTAGGGCATGTAGATGTGGCTTTAGGGACAAGGTTTACTGGTGGACTTGCTAGTGTTAGATTAATGGCTGCACTAAATGATTTTAAGGTTCTTTTTCAATCTAAACAATTCTTTGGCTCTGTTCTACATTGCTCTTTTTGCCACAATCTTGGATTGGAGGGGAAAAAAGAAGACATGCTCATTCTGAACATGGAATGTAATACATTTAGCTTAATACAAGTTCTGTGTGAAATATTTTACTAGGATGAGAGAGAAGGCAAAAAAATTTTACTTAAGCCTATTGAATTTTTTATTTTCATTTTATTTTCAAAACTGATTCTTCTTTGAGATCCCTTGGTACAAATTCTGCTGAAGTCCTTCTCATTGGGCATCTACTGTAAATAAATGCTGAGAAGTTTGTCCAGGCCTTTACAGAGAGTTGTAGAGAACAATCTGTGTTGAGTGCGTCTTCTTCCTCTCTTTCCCAATTCCCTGGTACTTAGCATCATGTCACTATGCAGAAAGGTCATAAACCTGGCTTAACTGGCTGTTTAAAACTGATTTAATTTTGTCTTCTGTCCAAATAGTACAAAACCTGCCTAGCTGAAGTTTTCAGTGGTGTCACCATGTAGCTTCTTTCTGGTACATGTTTTCTGCATAACTCATTAGTTTTCCTGGGACAGCAGTAGTAAAGGGATTGGGTTTCTTATTTAAAATCCAAGTTTGCAGGTGTTCTATGAGCCAGACTGGAGTTGCTAGATCAACACTGGTGATTTCAAATATCAGACCTCAACTGTGGGGGAAATTAATAATAAAAAAGGCAAAGGGATCTCTCATCCACAATCTGTGTTTCTTCCTGACAAGGCCCCAGTGTTCTTGCTAGGTTTAGCTGAAAGTATGAGAGAGTTAATTGTAGAAGTAAGCAATTCTTTAGCAGTAGAAGATTGTCTTCTGAATCTGTATTTTAAGGACAGTACTTGGGAAACACATGCTAAAAGAATGAACTTCAGTCCTGGAGAGGAAAGGAGCAGGATTTTCCTGAAAAAAGTAAGCCATTCTGCTTGAGGTTATTCAGTGCTTTTCCCTGCAGAGCTTGCCTGTGGGACAGGATGTTAAGGCACCAGTAGAGAGAGCCATTGTTTCAAGGATGTGTGGAAAGCTGCATAGATGGTACAACTTGCTGGCACAAGGTACAACTTGCTGAACTTGTTCAGGGCACAACACTGAACAGTGTTACTGTAAAACTCACATAGATTTTTAAGGAGATAAAACAATTCTTCTAGAGAAGGACCTCTGCTTTCTAAAGACCTGCTCTCCTTCCCCACAATATCTGGACAAATGTGCACAAGGACCACCTAACATTAAAGGCCTAGATCCATGCCTCTGCTTTTTATATACTTCCTGCAATGTATAGGCTTTAATAACTTACCCATGGTATGTGCAGAGCTTGTCTCAAATGAACTTATACCGTGGGGGCAATCTCATGTGCTGTGGGATGCTGGTCAGGAAAGGGCAGAGAAAGAAAGACTTGAATTCCAAATACGTAGCTAGGAGTCTTGGAACTGTTGTCAAATGTTGTGAGGATCAAATTCTATATAATAACAGCATGAACTGTTCTTGTTTAAGTTGTCAGTTCCTGTTGAGACTTATGACATTGTTAGCACTGTTGAAAGTGGTGCATCCTTAGGTGGGACAGTTGCTATCATCCTGCTCTGAGCTTCCTTCTGAGAGTGTGCACCTGTCCTTTTTGGCATAGGACTATTGCAAGCCCAAGAAGAAACACAGCATTCCCAGCTGTTCTGTTACCCATGACTATTTGCAAAGCTGAAATGGGTCTATTTACTTTTTTGGGGGTATATGTATTTGCTCTACAGTTTCTTGGTCCATAAGCAAAAACCCTGCAAGAATTCAGAGCTTGAACAAATCTCAACAGAAGGCTTGACTAAAGCTGAAACTTCTCACCTGGCTGCATGCGGGAAGTTTCCTGAATTCTTGATGTTATGTGTTCTTAACTGGCAGAGCATCTCTTACTTTGCCAAACCTTTCTACTGTGGGGGTAATGAAATCTGAAACCAGACAAGTTTAGCGTGGTTCTGAATTTCATCACAAATCACATCTCACACTTCTCATTTCTTGCCTGAGGGAGAAAAACTCCAGTAACTTTGTCTCCAGAAAGGAGGCAACGCCTGCATAGTTCCTCCATGCTGGCCAATTATATTGACTCAGTGATAATTGAGGAAGGAGTCAGATATCAGCTTATGTGTGATACTGGCGTGCAGAGCCCTGTACAACCTTAAGCCAGCCCTGATGAGACAGCAAGAAAGAAGCAGTGATGGCAGCATGAAAAACAGACTGCTGCTGGCTTATCTTACAATTGTCACTAGAGGTTGAAGTGCAGATGGAAGAGCAAGGAAATTACATATTGCTAAACAGAGTTCCTTCTTTACACATGGAGTAGTGACCTCAGGAGAACAACTTCAGGTATCCAGAATCAACAATATATGCTAAGAAAAGCCAAACCTATATTATGCAGGCTGTGTAATAAAAATACCAAAATGGAGAGAAGACTTTAAAGATGAGTATTTTTTTCCGATGACAACCACAACACAAAAAAGGAAATTTCCTGAGACAATATGGGGTTTTGGGGGTTTTTTTTGCATTTGTTTGATCCTTCAGAAGCTCTTAAGCCTTGCATGAATGCTCACTAATACTTTTACATTTCTCACTAATATTTTACAGCCATGGTGCTGCTTCTGTGGTGCCATGCTGTTACTACAGTGCCTTGACATGGTGCAGAGTAGACCGTGATAATGCTGGGTGTAATTCCAGCACTAGCATTAAATCTGCTTTAGGGTAGTGGGGGGTATGTACTGTAGATTTAACTAACATCTTCCTTTTTCTTCTCCCTGGAAGCTGCAATACGTTCAAGAGTACTAGTACTGAGAAAATTACCAGTACTTATCTGGTAAATGTGCAGTTGGGAGGGAAAAGGTCTGTAATTGTCTTGCACTGTATTTGCAACAGTGAATAATGGGAAACACTCATGGAATTAAAATAATGGGAGTTTTCTCTTAAGTTATCTCAGATCAGTGGGTTTCTAAAGCATCCCACAAAACCAGTATGGCCTATAATGAAAACTGTTTATTTACATTACTGGGATCCTGCAATATTTTTGGTGTGTTGGGATGCACCTTATCTTTCTCACCTCTTTTTCAGTCTTTTAAATGCTTTTCACCTTTGTATGACCTTAATGATTTGAGATTTCAAATCTTCAACACCAACAGGTCCTTACCACAGTATCTGCACTGCAGGAAGTAGTACTTTGCCTTGAAAGATCTAGGGACTTCTTGGAAGGTTGTTGTAAGGAGAAGAAAAGGAAAAGAAACTAACATAAAAATGAGTTCTGTGGAAAAAGCTCTGGAGGGAGTTTTCAGAGCTGGGATGTACAGTTGTTACGGGCTTACTAACAAGAAATTCCGTATGTGTGGAGTTCAGAAAAGAGAAATCAACTATGAGATGAAACCCATGCTGTGTGAAAAGGTGTGCTTTAGGAACTTCCCTGGTGTGAGCAATGGGTAGCCAGGAGAGTTAAGAGCTTTAGCTAACAAATGCTGGAGAATAACAGATAAGAGAATGAAACTCCCTCACTAATGCACTGGACTGTTTTCTTTAGTGTTCAAAACAGCAGGAGAGAACTCACATTGCTCAGTGTTAGCAGTTCTGGCCTGATACACACATGAAAGTTTCGTACATGTAAAGTATAAAAGAGAACATGTGACTCCTTTCCATCAGTTTCCTTTGATGAACTTCTCTCTAATCTGTTCCTTCTCTCTTATCTTGGACTTCCATTAGCCTGAAGCTAGGCCTGAGTTACCAATGCTGCTTCGGTGCCAGCATGACTTTCTGTGCCTGATCTGGGGTGATGGTAGGAAGAGACTGAGCCTGCAGTGACCAAGCATCAGCAACTGAACAGCAAGGATGTTATGTTTCACCCCACATATTCACTTCACTGAGCTGTATGATAGGGCTGAGGGGAACCTCAATGTCACATGAAGATCACTTTTGCATAACTTTAAACATTTAAGCAGCGTTTCCTTGTCATCCACGTGATGTTGAGCTTCTAATTAGTCAGTTACCTGGAGTAGTAATCACAGCAGTAAAAGCTGCTTAAGAGAAAACGGATCTGGTAACAAAAACTCTGAGCAGCAAGTAACAGATCCTGTGCAGAAGGTAACAACAAAGCCATGTGAACCCAGTTAAGATTCTAGTCAAAGCACCAAAATTAAGTAGGGCATAGGAGAGTAGTTAAGGAATTAATAAAGGTTTTCTTGTTCTTAGCAAATGGTTTTCTGATTTCATTGTTAACATTGCATGACAAACCCTTCTTACTCAGTTATAGGTGGTATCTGTTCATTGATCCTATTTAAGCAATGGAGAATTTAATTTCTGTGTGGCACTTGACCCAACAACAAAGCTATTTTGAGGCTAGCCAGTGAAAATGTGCATGGGATGATAATATGGTGACTGTCTTTATAGACTGTTTTATGACAACAAGAGGACAAAACTTGTTTTATGGTGTCTGTTCTTCTGTTCAGAAAAGTCAAAGTACGTCTAGCTCTCTTAAAGAAATATGAATGTCAGCTTTTGAGCTGCATTTGTAAAAGAAAATAATGTGATTTTTCTCAGCAATTTTGTACAGATAAAGTAATGGAAAAAAAGGGAGAAGTAAACTTTCTTTAATTCAAGTCTTGAGGAATTAAATTGAGCATTAAAATAGATTTGTACCGTCAGTCTCCTTAGACATGAACATGCTTGGCTTAATGAGAAAGTACTGAAGCAGAATGACAGTTTCTTATTAACTCAACAAGACTGGTCTAGCTATTTCCACACTGCTTTCACTTGCTCATTAATGACCTTGTGCACTATAAAAAGAACAGCCCAAACACTCTAAGCCCCTGGGAAGACCTTTTTATATGGTCTATCAGATGTTAAATGGCCTGCTAGCAGTGAAGAAACAACCCTGTGAAATGCTGATCAGCGTTTTTTGTCTTGTTCTGGTGCCTAGACAAAAAAAACTATAATTGATTAAATTGTCTACTGCAAGATAACAAATGCAGGTGACATGCTAAGCCTGAGTCACTGATGTCTGCACTTCATTCCAACCAAATCCATGTTGACTTCAAAGTAATGGAGGCACAGCTGTAAGTAGCTGAGAAGAGATAAAGCTGTCAAACTTAGGATGAACACCACTATAAATGAGTGAACTGCCTAGAAGGAAAATGTTTGTCACTGACCCATCATTCTAAAAAAGTAGAAGGTGTAGCAGGAAGGAAGTTAAAATACCATGGATGTGATTGTTTGCTTTGTGTGCTGGTTTGGGTACCTCAAGGAGTTCTTGTGTCAGAATCCGAGCAGCTTCTTGCAGATAGAGCTAACAAGCAGATGCTGGACAGGTCTGCTTTGTTAGCCTAAGCCTCACCTCTGCAGTCACTTCCCTGCAGCTGCACAGAATTGTAGAGAATTCCTAGCGGTGCCTGGCTGTACATAGCCAGGTTTCCTGAAACAGGACTGTTCACTGTGGTTGGGAAATTGATAAATCAGGTTGTGAACTCTTGGCAGTGAATTAACTTCTTGTCTTGTGGTATTTCCCTGAGTTCAGTGGGCTCTACTCAAGCTTGTCTGTCAGTATAGGAGATTGCTGTGGTTGGGAGGAGCAGCTCACACAACTGAGCCTCAAGTTACTTTGAACTCAGTGCAGTGGAGCCTTCAAACACACACCATTTCCTCTTCTGAATGTTCACTGTGTTCTTATAGCTTGGGAAAGTAGAACCAAATGCTGTGTTAATGATTTTCAAACATGGTCCTTGACTTTGGGTGAAACAAATCTGAGTCTGGAACAGTTTTTAAAAGGAGATTAACTTTGATTTGTTTGTTTTGCTGTGTTTTTGTTTTGAGTTTATCTGAGTTGGAACTTGGTGGATATGCACGGAGTTGCTTCAGTAGGCATCAGCGCAAGTGTATTGAATCAAACACTATCCAGGTACCTATATAAAATCAAAATAAATGTCTGCACAATTCCCTTTGGACTGAGATTAGTGATTTGATTTGATATGAAATCCCTATCCTCTAACCTGGAAAGCTTGCAGCTGTAAAAGAAATAGTATTTAATAATAGACCAAGACTTGAGTTCAATGGAAGCATTGTCTGAGTAGGGACATCAGAGCTTAGTTCCAGAGCACTAGTAAAAAAAATAAAATAAAATAGCCTTTTTTTTTTTTTTTATTGGGCACTCAGACTTGAAGACTCCCAGGTGCCTATTAGTCTAAGGGCTTGTCTGTACAAGAAAGTTAGTGTGCAATATGTTGGAATATGAATTTACAGTGCACCAACTCCTCTGTGCTCCCCCTGTGTTTGGATATTTTTAGCACAGAGTAATGGTGCCTTTCTCTCTGGCAGTTCATTCAGCTTTGAAAATAAAATAAATCACATTCTACTTAATGCTTATGTGGTGAGTCTATGCCAAATAGCCAATGCCCTCTAAACTTCTACCTGAACTTCCTCCTCTCAGCTAGTGCTAAGGATGATGTTTAGTAGGATTCTGGCTTTGTCAGAAGTGATAAGTGTGATTCTGCTTGCTTTTTCAGAAGGGAGAAGAAGAGTATGTTTTTGAAAGTCCCTGTATTTCAGTTCTCAATACAGCTTTGAGTATGTGCTGTTTAGATCAGAGTGTTCCAGTATAACTCTTTGAGAGTTATTTTCATTAATATTTTGCAGCTAACACTTACTAAAATACTGCATACTTTAGCCCAGCCGAAAGGTTAGTATGGCTTTTTAGTGAATTGAATTGTGGTTTACTTGAGGTTTGCTTTACTTTTTTTTGCTTGGTTGGTTTTAAGCTCAAATCCAGTCAAATAAATCCTTTTGCTGGCATGTATTGAAGAGGCAATATCAGAATGAGAACATGGAAGAGGAATAAAAGAGGGAGGATAGACATATAGGTACTACTCTGGTTTTTTGTTTGGTTTTGTTGTGGTAGTGCTGAAGTTTGCTGTGCTTTGAAACTGTCAACAGAAGGTGTAAGGCACCTGGAGAACCCTCCGTTTGCTCATAGTTCTTGTAATGAAAGTGTGGCAAAGAAACCTGACTGTGAAGCTTTGAAAGATGGGATGTTGTTTGTTTTTTCTCTTAACCTGGAAAGAAAAGTGCAGCAATGACTCTCAAGATATCTATTCTGGAGGAAAAAAGGGAATGGGGGCAAAAATCTCACTAATTCGGTCTAATCCATACTTGATCTATTTGCCTTACAAAGTAAATTCCTTCACCCTTATTGCTCTGAAAATGTATCAGCTTGCATATAAACATTAGAAACTGGTGGTGAATCTTGCACCTTTCACAGAATTGATGTCACCTTGCTGTTCTGCCTCAGGTATCCATGGTATGTCAGAGGAATGCAGCACAGGACCAAGGTCCGACTTAATCTCTTTATCCTGCATTAATCTGAGACTCCCAGAGAGAGACCATCCTGATCTTGAGGCTCTCTGCATTCATCATCAGTGCTCCTGTTTCCTAGAAGAAAAATGAGGCAGAAATAAGTTATAGTTCATGCACCTAACAAATGGTGCCAAATGCATTAGGCTAAATTTCACACAACTTACTTTTAACTGGCTCATTTCCTAAGAAAGATCTGCTTTGTCAGATTCTGCTCTTCTGTGTGGTAAAAAGAAACACAAACACATTAATGCTAAAGTGAATTATTGTCTTTTTCCCAACTCTGTTGTTAAAAAAGTAAAAATTATTCCATCCAACTGGAGAACCAAAGTAGGCTGAAAGAAGCATTGCTGCTTTGTCATATGTGTCTGCAGAGAAGATACAGGAATCTGATGGGAAGGCTGGGATCCTCACTGGGGAACTGTACCTGGAGTCCACACATGCTGTTCACTGCAGAGCCCCATTCTGTGGGAGTTCCTTCTTACTCCCAAAACAGTGAGACTGAAGGAAAAGAAATGTGACTTGGATGACAACCACAGTAAGTTGTCTTCATGGGATGAATGTAGTGAACAGTCAGCACTAGTTATTGCTGGGGACTGCTTTGTGTGATGTTTGCAAACACACACATTTGCAGTTAGAGTAGATCACAAAAAAAGCCATTTCCTTTATTTCAGTCATGCTGGGAGGAGGCTCTCATCCAAGTCAAATTTTGCCCTGACCAGCTGATGTAGTGCACACAGCTTTTCCCTGCCTGTGGCGTTTTTAAAGCCATGCTATGCATTGATATGATCACAAAATATTTGAGCTCTTGATCTCCTATATTGTAACTTGAGGTGAGGATAAACCTAAAGGAAGTGTCTCCTCTTCAAGTAAGGACAGTGTAGCTACAGGTTGGAGCATCAATGTTAGTGTAGTTAACCCTTTCTTCTATCCAAAGGAATTGACCATCTACTGAACTTTTGGCTGTGTGAAGAAAAAATATTTGACCTTAAATGACTTGCACAAAGACCAAGAGGGAGATTGTCAGGCTGGGTCTTGCAAGCAGCCTGACTCCTGATCCTCTGCTGAACTCGCTAGACCAAATGTCTCTCTCCATTCATGCTGAATGAATTCTCAGTTTGTGCTACACTTCCTGCCTTGAATAATAATTGTTAATGAAAAGGAAAATGAGAAAACAAGGTAATGACA
Organism: Dasyornis broadbenti; assembly: GCA_013397935.1. Lineage (NCBI taxonomy): Eukaryota > Metazoa > Chordata > Aves > Passeriformes > Dasyornithidae > Dasyornis > Dasyornis broadbenti. The sequence goes on from VZRN01005202.1 coordinate 2,958,876, forward strand.
GCACAGAGAAAACATTGGAAAGTGAAGAAAGAAATGTCTGGGACTAATAGCAATGCTGTTATTCACATGTTAAGGATTCAAGAGCTTTCTGACTGCCATAGAAGCAAAAATGGTACTTTCTGCAGTCTACAGTGATTTCAGCAGTGCAGGGAAAATTTCAAAATTGGTCAGTAATGGCCCCCATGTTTGTTCTCAAAAGAATCCTTCCCTCCTGCATGGTGTGAGGTGGCCTCTGAAATGTGAAATGCCCCTTCGCAGGTTTAAACCTGTAGTTAATTAATCTGAAATCTTTCCTATCTGGACTGACTGGTTAAGAGAGCTTAATAAATTACTGAGACACTGATCTCAAAGAAAATAGGCAAAACTCCCAATTATATCATCAGGTTTATCTGTGCCAGGATTACATGAATGTGCCCTTAGTTATCTACGTTAGCTCCACGTCTGCTGTTCTTTTCACCCAAGCGCAAATACCAGTGATTCTAGTAGCTCTTAAATCACTTTTTCCTTCAGACTGTGTGTTTTGTTGTAACTACATTCACCTCCCCTGCTCTCTCCCCTGTTTTGAGGTCAGTTGCCTGTGACAGATACTGTTTTCTATTTGGTATGTGCAGCAAACCACTTCTGATTTTAGAGAACATGGTTTTAATTAGTTCTCTTCCTCTCTGGTTACTGAACAGAGCTGGCCTCAGGTGGAATTTTTTAATTGTGCTGTTGCTGTGTGTTACACAGACTGGAGTTCTGTTTCATAGAATAAATTTGAAACAAAAAATGAGACTTTTTGTAGCAGAAGTCACAGGAATGGCCAAACATTAAAAAGTCGTGAGTACTTTTTTCACACATGTACAATATTGTGCACAGAAATTCAGGGAGATACTGAATTTCTTCTTTATCTGATTTCACTACTTTTTAAAAATACTTGCAAGCTATCTGCTGGCATGTTAACATGATGCTGTGCAGTTGTGATGCTGGAGTTGCCTTTTTCTGGTACCTCTTTAGGAACTGTTTTCCTGAGATATTTATGGGGAGCTCCAGGCTTTGCCTTCTCCCTTTTCTTACTAGCATCAGTTTTAATGTTTGACTGACCTCTAAGTGATTTGGTTTGCTACTTTGTTGCAAATTATTAATATTCCTACTAATACTTTTTTTTTTTAACCTTTTTGTTTGTTTGCTTTGCTGGGCTAGTTTGCAGCTGCCATGAGGCAGCATTTACTGGAAGACCTGTCTGCTGATTTCTTTTGCTGTGTAACACTTGGGAAAACACCAGTCTCTTAGCCAGTACAAGTGAGAGCAATTCTCTACAACTTCATGGGCATTTTCCAGAGTATATCGCATTGCTGGGAGGTTTTGGTGTTTTTTATTTGTTTGTTTTTACCTAAGACCTTGCTCTAAGCTATTTAAATATACTCTGGAAAAAGCTATCTGTAGTTTGAATACACCAGCCCCTTATCTATACAGCCTCCAGAATCTCCTATCTTCAAGGCCGTGGTTTCCAAGATTTGGTAGGGTTCCTGTGAAGATAAATCACATCAGAGGCATGACCTTTATCCTTGGTGCTATTTAAATATCTTAAATATCTATTGACTTCATGCCTTGTGTTTTCAGTTGCTGAAAAGTGAACACCAAAGAAAGGAAGAGTTGACTTACAGTGTATCAGATGAGTGATATCTTCATTTATAGAGCTCTACAAATAAATATGTCATTTTTCAAAAAAATTCTCTCCCCAGCACTACTGTGTTGTGGCTGGTTGCTTTTGAGAGGGAATCTGTGCTTCCGCATGGAACCTAGCAAAAGAAGATACTAATTTCTATTGTAAATGCTAAAGTTGTTGAGGGAAAGATGAAGATAAAAGCAAAACAACTGGGAACCTTCTTTGTCTGCAAATAAATATTCCGTAGTGGTTCTAAAGAAAAATCTTTAAACCATTCACCTGGGTAGTTCTTCATCTTTGTGGGGGTTTCCTGTTTGAGGAGAGGGTGAAAATGAAGAAATGTATCTGCATTTGCCCCATAAAGGGCAGTAGATCCAACATATTCCAGAAATCTACAGTAAAGTGTCTCCATGTGTTTCCTTCACTACAGTTATAGTACTCCATGTCTTCTGTATTTACAATATGGTCCCACTTTCATGAAACTCTGCTCTGGAATAATCTATTAATGGAAACAACCCCTTGTTTTTATACTTGAAAGAAGTATGGAAAATATTAATGTAAAGCAGTGTGATGCAATGCCTGCTTGAGTATGGGGACAGTGTGGAACTGTAACCAAAGACTGATAAACTCACTCATCAGCACTGATGAGTTAACTCTGGCCTATTTACTGGACTGTTCAAAGTTCAGAGATGCCAAAAACAGTGCTCAGCTGAGGCCTGTGGGTCAATGTGAGGAATTTTAAAGATGTATCCTTTTCTTTGGACTTTGTTCCCCACAGGAATATTAACCATGTGTTTAGACTACAAAAAAAATGGATTTTGTGTTGTTCTTTACATTCTGATAGTGCTAAATAATATTATTCTGCTGGTAGATACAACTCTGCAGCTGCATGATAGTGTTTTGTGATTGTGGGAAGTTACATTGTGGAGGAAGATGACTTGAGTTTTCTTTCTCATTCTTCTCACTCACATAAATGGTAAATACTCTTTTATTCTGGTCAGCTCTCTCCAAAGACTGTAGAGTTTTCTGTGAAGTTGACCAAAAGAGTTTCAGAGCTGTGACTTACAATGAATTGTATTTAATATCTGAATTATTACAAATAGATCTCATAACTGCAAGTAATAAAAGTTAGCTCCTGAATGTGGCCGCAGAGCCGTTCTTTTCTGGGCTTTGGATAGTGATGTAATGCACCATTAGCTGCAATTCTGTATGGCAAATGCAGCTGCATTTTGCTAGTGAGATGATCCCATCTACAGTCTTTATAGCCCAGGGTTTGTTTTTGTTAATGTTTTTTAAGTGCTTTGAGTTAAATGGCATAAAAATTTCCATCATTCTAACATCTGTTCCTCCCTGAGAACTTGTGTAACCTGGAGGAGCTGTGCAACTGTAAACCAGCCCCATAGCCTGAGAAAGAGTAAAGAACTAGAAGTAGGTTGGTTAGGTTTCTGTGGTTCCACATTACTGTTTGCATCATGCCTTCACTTTTCCATCAGCAGGGAAGGTCTCAGCAAATTCTGTCAGTCTCTGGAAACAGTAGGTTTTGGACAGTGTTAAAGTCTGGTAGGTGACTGTGGTGATACAGTTGCAGATGAAAGAAAGCATTCAGCTGGCACCCTGAGTCTCTCTTATGCTGACAAGGCCATGAAAAAAGTTTCAGGCTTTCTGCCATATCTTACCCTAAGCATAGCCTATCCTTTTGATATTTATCCGTGGTACTGCAAAATAATTAGTGTGAATAACATGGGAGTTTAATTGGGATATAGCCTTTGTCTTATGTTCAGACTGTGTTGGGGTGGGAAGCAGCTTTCAGAGAAGTACCTATCTGCTAGCTGTTGCTTACATTGAACAATCCTCACTATTTATTGTGATGGTCTGAAAGAAGCTTATTTATAACTCATTACATGGAGGTATAGCTTGTTTGGATGTATAGCTTGTTCAGATTGGTTAGCAGCCTATGTATAAAACAGGCCCAGGGCTGGAACAGCAAAATTATTGCAGATCAGGACTGAGCTGGATTGGCACTGAGGTGTGGGAAGCTCATTTAATGCAAGTTGTAGCTGGTGGTATCAGTGCTTCCCTTTCATGAATGCAGAGTTTAACTTTGTTGCCAGCCTGGCAACTTCCCACCGGGATAATGTAATGCAGCTGCAAGATTGTTTTGGCTCTGTGCTAACTCCTTCTCATGCCTTTCTTTAATAGTCTGTCTCCTGCCTTTCCCCATTCTGTCATAAAACCTTTCCTAACATTTGTTCTACTTTTAAGAGCTAGTAAGGGCATGGCAGTTGATAACAGAGCCAACACCCTTCCATAAAAATGCACTTTTCAGCAGTGAAATCTGCTGCCATTTGGGGAATTTCAAGAGTTGATTCTGGGGAAATGAGTTTTGTTTTGGTTTGCTCTCTTTCTCTGCTAGCCTCATATCACAACGTTGGCTAAGGTGCAGTTTTTGTATTTCTGTGGCTATTTAAAAACTAGTCTGAGACTTTGAAATGGAATAACAATCTAGCTTGCTTGCATCTTGATCCACTGAAAGGGATATGAAAAGGCCTGAGATTCACTTTTAGGAAACAAGGGGCTTTTTCAGGTTCTTAGTCCTTCTTCAAGAACCAGGGCCACGTTTGGCTCTCTAGATATTTGATGCACAGTCTTGGGTGTTGGTTTGACCTGGTTGTCACAATTATTTTGTAACAAAAGCAATTATTGATGTTGGAAGTAATGTATCAGTTATAGTAGAATGAGATTTGTTGTTTTAATCATAACCAAAAGAGGCTTAATTTCTATCTGTCGCCCAGCTTTCCAGTTCTCACCCATCAATGCAAAGAATTTGAGATTATAGTAAGCTTCTTACTTCTTTCATAAGGTCAAACCCAGCTTTTAAAATCAGCATAAGGCAATGAGGAAACGATCAGAATTAGGGTAAGGCAAAAGTAGCTAACTGCACTCTGCCTTTGACTGCATTCTTGTTCAGAACCCGCAAAAAAAAAAAGCCTCCCAACCCATCCTTTCTCATATGATTATTTTCTTCTGGAATTTGACCTTTAAATGAAAATTTAAATACTTTGGATTTCTTGCATGGAAACCACAAACATGCAGGAGTGTAAACTGTGCGGTGACAAATGTTAGTGTCTTCAGGGGCTGAAACAATAGACCAGAGTGGTGAAAACTCTCCTCCTGCCTAGTTAATTCCTTGCTTTTGAATGGCATATGAGGGACCCACGTGAAAGATTCAAAGAACGCAGTTTGACCTCAGAGGGAAAGGAGTCTGCTTTTGTGTATCTGCCCCTTTTTCTTAGCAAGTAAGTGATGACTTCAGCTGCTTTAGTAAGAACATTTCCCTCTACAGTCAATGTGCTAAATCGTTCCAGTTTCTTCTTCTCCTTGTCCTGACAAACCATTCTTGTAAAGGAAGATCTCTTTCTGCCACTTTTGTTGATGCCATTGTGTTACAGATTTTTTGGCGTGCCTTTCCAAGACCTGCGATTAAGACCTGCAAAAGATCTGGGAGAATTTCTTTGTCTTGGTTTTTTCTAAGTCATCTGATGGGCTCACAGGCAGGCCTTGTTCTTTGCCTCGTGCCTTCCTGCCCTAGCCAGTGTAGGGATCAGGATACAGGAGTCAGACATATAGACCCGGGTAAGAGTTAAACACTTGAGAGAAAGAAATTTAGAAATACAATAATTGTTCCAGTTTTCAAAAAATAGTGAGTGGTCTGCTGCTAGAAGCAAGCTCAGTGACCCAGAGTCCTTAGGACTGACTGAATATTGGGAAATCCAGCTTTTGATTTGTGTTTTTTAGAAAAGGTTTAGCCCTGCTGTTGTGGCAGCACAGAGTAGGAAAGCAGCAAGAGGTTATCAAAAAATGTGTGCTGGAAATAACTGGTCAGCGTCTGGAGGGTGCTGGGGTGCAGTCACCAGCATGTAAGGCAGACATCTGTAGGATGCTTTGGGTTCCAGAGATATTTTTATGAATGAAAGGTGCTTATGACTGGAATGCATGCTGAAATAGGCAGTGCTAATGGAGTCACTACAATCTCCTTATCTTCACTAGTAAATCTGCCCCCGAAGATAAATGTTGAATAACATTCCAATTTAGTTGTACTTGGTGAAAGTGATTGAACTACTGACCCATAATCCAGTAGATCCATCTGTAGTGAATAACATTAAGGGTTCAATCCTGTGCTGCTGATTCAGCAAGATGTCTGTTTAATTTACCATATTTCACTGTTGCAGCACTTGTTCACTGATCAAACCAAATGACTTACCTGGCACTGAATGTGGTCTAACTTTCAGTTCCAAAAGGGCAACAATTCCTTTGTATGAATAAAAATTAACAAAAATCTCACATGTTCTTGGGCATCAGTAAATGTGTGTGTGAGAGCTAGAAATGTGAGTAGTTGTTTTGTTATGATTTGGTCAGATAACAAATATATGTGGTGGTAGCTGCATACACAGACTTCTGGTGCAAATACTTGTGAATATGAGTCTGAAATTTGCTTTGGTCAGTAATACCTCTGCACTCAACTTTTTCCTGCAAACATTAAAGAGAGGTGGAACTATGGCTAAAATAAATTTGTATCACACTTCAAACAAATACCTGTAGAATTCTTTCTATTTGGCAAATGAAGTGCTCCTAATTACTTCAGTGGGAATCTGTCTGGTTTAAGGAATGCAGTATCTTGACCTAAGACCCCTGCTAACACTTACGTAATGAGACCCACTGAACCATGTGGGACTACTTATGCACATGAGTAATTTTATAGACAGCCTTATGCAATATGCAGCTCCAGCACAGCACTTATAACAGCAGTCATCGATTTTTGATTGCAAGGCGTTTAGGCTAGAGTGACAGGGACCCCAGTTATGTTTTCCTGCTGCTGCACTGCGGATGGTCTCCTTTCCAAATCTAACTCTTATAAAGAGCTGTTGCTTCCATTAATCCTGACAGATCTTCCAGTAGCTATTTACAAACAAGTTTTTTGCTAGATTGAAATGACTAGTCTTCATTCCAGGAATTTCCTGTAAAAAAGAAAAACCAACAAAAAACCCCCCATAAATAAATAAGCCCGCCACACTTCTGCTGTCACTCAAGTATTTGCTTTGTTGCAAAGTTCTGCAGTTCAGAGTAATGATGACAGAAGTGGGTGAAACTGTGTGGGGAGAGAAATAACTATTTTTATGAGATAATTTTTAAAAAAACTTTTTTCTTTTCAAGCATTGCTCTCAAGTTTGATGTGTTTTATTGCTAGCTCTTTAGATAAGAAATGTATTGAGAGGTAACTAATCCTGATACCTCAACTTACACTCTCGGGTTTTGCAGTCTTATCAGTAGTACCTTACTGAAGACCTGGACTGAATGGTGATTGATAGCAATGATCTTCCTACTGTTACTAAGTAGACTTTAATTTAGTGGTTTGAGAGACCGAGTGAAGCTCCAGGGAGGGACATAGCAAAACAGTGAGAGCAAAACCATTTCTTTCGCAGCCTGAGAGTTCTGTCCTACACTTACAATGGTAATGTCTGATGCATCTGAAAAATTGCAGCAAAACTGAGGCATTTCATATGCTTGTTTTCAAAGGTTTCCCTGGATATACTTTTTTAAAAATTGTGAGTATGTAAAGCAAGCCCAAGGCAAGAAAGAGAAGTAGCCTAAACAGACAGTATTGATCTTCTGTCCCCCTTTTTATCCTCTGCAGTGAATTAGATAAGTTTGCATCTTCTAACCTTTGTGTAAATTCACACGCAGCTTCCAGTGTAAGCATTCCTGTTTAAACCTCTATCTTAATGTCCGTTTTCATGCTCCTATCCTTCACATTTTTGTCTGTTTAATCTAGCTAGTTATGATCCACAAGTTTTATTAGGAAAAACCTGCTACCTCAGTTGACAGTCAGTGGTTTCTGTATCCCATGTCTTCAGGACTGGCTATTGGTAGTTCACTGAAAATTTCAATTTCTCCTCAATGTGACGGGGTAGAGTTTAATCTGGATGATCTGCACAAACTACAAAGGGGTATACGTGGTGGGGATGACCAGCACATTGTAGGAAAAAACAAGTCCAAGTTTCTGCAGGGGAAAATTTGTAGGGAAAAGCAGGTTGTCTTATTAGACTGACCAATATAACTGGAAGGAAAGAGAACAGATAAGTTTTTCGACCTGCAAACCCTTTTCCAGGTCTGCTGATTACCTACCCACTTAATGCAATTTTTGTTTATGTTTTCTGATAAATGCTTTATGTGTTACTTCATACTGAGTTTTATGAGGTATGGCTTGTACCTTATTACTCCTTACTCCTGTCAAAGAGATTTCATGTGAGTATCTGTGAAGATTGGATCCAGTTTCAAAAGGGAATTCAGTCTTCTGAAATGAAATTGAGTGCATCTTGATCAGTGTCTCTGTAGTTTTCTTTATACTGCTTATAAAGTGACTTTTAACAGCATTATTGTTTGAAAAAATCTCAAAACAAAATCACAAATGGAACAAGCAAGCTAGCTAGACTGGCTAGGCTGACACCTCCAGAAACAGAAATTTGTTTTCTCCCCCCTAGCAGGGGGGACAGCATAATAAGCAATGCCAGGTCCCAGGTACACAAACCTACTAATATATTAATGATAATAATTACAATAATTGATATATAATATATACTAATTATAATAATATAATGCAAATAATACCTGAAGACAGGATAGGGTCCATGTAGATCTCAAACTGCTTTGATGAAGCAGTGGCAGAACCAGATATGTGGTGGTAGGCTCAAGGATGAGAATGGCCAGGGTCCAGTTACTTTCACTCTGGTGAAATAAAAATCATGCCTTGGAACTCTCTGGAAGGTCTGCCCCCTCTCTCCTGTGTGTGCAGGCAATGCCAGGGGTAGGTTACATTTTCTGTGTTTCTATTTGGGGGAGACCGAATGGGGAGATTTGGTTATCAGTCGAGGGAAAGCAACTGTCTCCAGCTGTCTGAGTGTCCTTACACGAGTGGGCTCCGTAGCTAAAACACTGGCTGCACCAAGAGCAGGGTCACAGCCACAAACTCCCACAGGAATGACTCCAAACTCTAGCTGGCCAATTTTAATGTGACAGTCCATGGAGGACACCTTGCCCTTCCCACTTTTGTCTGAGTCTTCTTCACTTCCCAAATTCTTGCATAAACTCATTTGCTGCATCTTGGACGATAATCTTCAAGTGCTGCTGTGAAAGTCAGGAATAACTTGTGAACTCTGTGTGTGGTTTCATCTACTTACGAGTGAATAGCTTGCCAAAGCTGCCCAGCCTTTCAAGGAGGCAGTCGTGTAGCTTTTCAGTTCTAAACAAAATGATGTATATTGTTTCTTTATAATACAGAATTAAAATGACATCAGTTATAATGTTGTGCCTTTTCAAGTATCTATACCTTTTCTGCAATCTACTAACATGAATAAGAAATGCAAAATGATCATATAAGAAGTCTGTTCTAATTATAAGCGTATTTTTATTCATATGAAGTACTGTTCTAGTCACCTTGAAATTTCCCTCCAGAGAATGGCTGCTAAAAATTTCATGTGCTTTTGCTCTAAAATACTGGAGGGCCCTGTAGCTGATTATCCTGTAACAGTAAATATAAAGACTTTGCCTTATATGTGGTACAATGAGGAAATTCTTGATATTCTTGTAGACCAATAGCATTAACATTTTTGCAGCAAAAGGGCAACTTGGTATCTGTGACCTGTTGACTCTTACTTGTTTTTAAAAAAGCCTTCAAAAATCCCTTGTGAATCTCTTGGTTAGAATGGGAAAAAAAACCCTCCACTGTTCTTTAGTAGAGACTGTTTCTGAATACTTAAAAGCTGTAAATAAAATTGGAACAGCGTTCTTATTCTTGCTTGGAAGAAAATCTGTGTTCAGACCGTGACTAACCTGCAAGCCAGTTGTTTTAAAATGTTGGCTCTAGCTTACTCTGTTATTCCATGACAAATCTGTTAGGATTTTTTTCCCCTCAAATGAAGTTTTGATGCAGTTTGACATAAAATTCTGATTCTTTTTTCACATCTATAGAATTACTAAGCCATAAGCACATCCTTGCAAACATAAAATCATTATCTCAGGAATGGGCATCCTCGACAGATGTAGTATCTGAAGGCAAAAAGCACTATCTGTGCAGTCTCCTTAACTTCTAAGGTCCATTCAAGACCCTTCAGCCCTTGGACCATTGCAGGAAGGCTTTAATTTTTAAGGAGTTTTTCACTAATGGAAGTGTTCTTACTTTTTCAGATGTCTTTGAATTGTGCGAGAACCGAGTGGCTTCTTGCTGCAGAATAGAATATGGAAAGTACTGAACAGCTGCATGTGGTGTGATACGGCTGAGATACGTGGACAAAATGTACAGGAAGGTAAACTGTGATGATAACAATGTCTCACCTTAGGCGACTGGTAAAAATATGATGATACTTGAACAATGAGAGAACCTGCATCCGTGGGGCTTTCCTCTGAGAAGAGACCATATAAGAGTTTTTGCAGGGAAAACCTGCTCTGATGAACAAAGAACTCTGAATGACAAATGTGTGTCTCAAATGTGCTGTGTCATCCTGTGGTGTTTGGGTGCTAGACTCTAATACTGCCATCAGCGTAGTCTGAAGGGAATAATGCAAGAGTTTGTTAACAAATGCATAGTTAAGAGGACTAATTGGACAGAAACAGCTGAACTATTTCAGTCCTGCAAAGAGATGAGTGGACTTAAGATGTTGCTTAAGATAAGTGCATTTCAAAGAGGAGGTGGTGCAGAGACATCAAAAGGTCTCCCAAGGACCATTTGAGAGAACTCCTCACCTTTCTGCACCAGTGGCAGTTTTATCATTGAGTTCACAAGTTCAGGATTTTGCCCTGGGAGTTAAGATTAGAGAAATCTCTGTACTGGTGAACAATCTCAAAGCAGAACTTGGAGATTTTTCTATGGTCTTTAGTAGCAGTGCCTATGGTAACTTAAAGACGTGTTCAGTTAGTGATAACTGCTGGAAGGAAAACTATTTCCAGCCTTTCCTTGCTCCCCAAAAATAGTCATGATCACTTAGATTTAAAGAATAAATTTTCTGATGAGAAAGTAAATATCTAAATGCTGCCTTGTGTACTTCAGCTATTCCTGAGCCTGAAATGTTGAATTTCTCTGGTTTTAGTGAAAATGTTTTGAGGGTTATTATATTTGTGCTCAAAAGGATAGAATGAGTGGGATAGTTTGACCAACATGCTAAATTTGGAACCTGGGAAGAAATATTTCTGGAAACAAAAAATAGGATCAATGTTGGTTGTAGTTTGCCAGAGCACACGCACTGGAGATTGTCCATTTTTCAATAATTACTGAGTTTTAAGATATGATTTAATTGGCAAATCATATAATAGGCATTAATTTTTTCTCTCAGAGCAAAGAGAGAAATTTATCCTTTCTAGAAAAATCTGATAATGAAAAAAATATGTGCACTATACACAACTATTAGAGTATACCAGTCAGTTATTTGTTTATTATCACATTTTACCTCATTAAATATTAACCTTTAAGTTCTTTATTTTAAATTATTATGGGAACACTGATTCCCATGTTTGTTAGTTTTTGAAATACCTAATGTAATTTGTGGGAAAGATCTGAAATGTAACTTAACATTTTCAAATATAAGTAAACAAATAAAAAGCATTACAAAATGATGTAAATTATTTTCTTATTTGAATTCTGGGTCCTTGAAACCTGGAAGGTTTCTTTAGCTGTTATAGAACTTACAGGAATAATGCTTGTAACTGAAAATTAGTGGAACATTGGAATTTGTAGCTTGTAATTTTTTCAACACCTAAAACTATTCTGTTGTCTCCAATGGTAAACATAGGAAAAAATTTAGAACATGTTCTTGCAAAGCTGAAATGTGTTCATGTTGTGGAATAGACACCTGACGTCTTTTGATGAATAAGGGGCAGGTTTTTTATTATTAGTGTGCCTCATGCTGTACCTGTGAAAAACCCCTCACATATAGTCAAGTTATAAGCCTTTGAGAAATTTCTGTTTATATAGTCCAGTGATGTTTTGAAATGAGAGTTGGAGAAAATCCATTAATAGTTTTCCTGTCTCTTTTGTCTTTGTTTTCCTCAAGACTGCTTCTCCTGGAAGGATGCTTTACCTAGTCCCACTCTTACTATTCATATGGACATAAGACTTGAAAATTTGTAAGTTACAGTTTAATGCAATCTTTAAAGATATTTCTTAACTAATGATAGTGTTATATTTTACTCTTGCATTTCAGAGCAGCAAGGGTCTAACCCAATTCCCACTGTAGTCCAGAGCAGTTTTCTACTTGGGATTACATCCCAGTAGTTTAAGAAGGTACACTCTGTTATTGTTTATTGCTGTAGTTTAAAAATATTTGAGTGGTTGTAGAATCCAGACTTCTGTGACCAGGCATCTGATAAAGATCTGTGTCTTTTTTTGATAAGCTCAATCAACATCCTGTAGAACTAATGCTGTCTGCAAAATAACATTCATGCTTAATAATTTTACAAAATGTCTGATATCTTCAGATTTAATAAGGATTCAAAATGGTTTAAGTGCTGGCAGAGGTGTTACTTTGGCAAATAACTATCCTCCAAGCCTTATATTTAGAAGCAGTAGCTAATGCTGTTTGCATTCACATGTTTTTAAGGTGCCATGCATGTGACGTTTTTTACTGAAGGGGACACTTTTAACAGTGTGCTAGAATTCTTTTTCCTGTTCACTTAAGAGAGTTGTTTGAAACCTTACATAGTTTCCTCCTAAAATAAATGTTTTTCACAGGTTTTCTGCTAAACAAATATTCCTGGGAGGTTTCTAGGTTTTGGGGGTTTTTTTGCTGTTTTTAAGCTACATTAATAAGGCTTGGTCTTTTTGGTAATACAATTTTAACTTGGAACATAACATCTAGCAACAAAAATGTGTATATTGTGATCTGAACGAATTCTTTCCCCCAAATGCAGTTAGAGCATATGTTCTCATCCTGTGCAGCCTAGAGGATGGTTTATTGCGTGCTAAGAGTTTTGGGTAGAGGCTGTCAGTGCATTTCCCTGTCATAAGCCTGACTTCATTTATGCAACAGAAATGAACTGACACTCTTTCTCATGCTTAGAGTGAGAAGAGCATCTATGCTCTCACTTCGAATTCCTTTAAAAGAATTTAAAGTCTTTAAAGGACATTTCGTTGTATTCAGAAAAGTGCCCTGTGATTAACTGATCTGTAGCTCATACAAGGCCTTCATATCAAATACAGAAGATGTACAGTTGTTCTTTGCTTCTGAAACCAGTGCAAGAGGCTGTAGGAGAGTAATTATTTGTGAGGATGTAACTGCAGATAAAAGTTGTCTTCAGTAGAACCTAAGGAAAGCAATATTTATTTACTTTGATTCCAGTTCTTCTCTGTGGGTGGGGTCAGGCCTCTAGAGAAAGATGGACTGAGAGGCAGAAGGGTCAAGTTCATGCTGCGGGGGCAAAAGTGTTTCTCTTCTGTATGGAATAAGAAAAATTAAGCAATGTTGCTCCTTCATATACAAATGAACCCAGGTAACACAGAAGAATGTACAGAAATCATATACGAGTTGTGAAAATGTTGACTATCAGTGACTGTAGAACTTTGAATCGTAACAAATGAGTAAAGGGTCTTGTAAGAGACCTGGTTAAAACAGACTTTCTGACTGCCGGCTTTGCCCAAGGAAGTAACAAAGAACAGCTTGTTACACTGCACCATTTCCCCTATCCCCACTGAGATTTTCTCTGTATCATTTGTGGGTGGAATATGAGCTGTGTGTGTAACTGAAGGCGTAATTTGACCTCTGAGACATTCACCACTGCAAGTGATACAAGAAAAGTAAAAGTCACAGTTGATATTCAGGTACCAGACCAAGTACCTGATAAGGTTTGAAAAACACAGGAAACACAATATTTGCTGACAGGTGACTTTACTATATGAACTGCCCTGGCTTGTCCTTTTAAAACACAGAGCAAACCCTTTTACCAATAGAAAGAGACAACACAGAGTATGTGTCAGTGCAGTGGCAGGATAGTGCAAAATACCACGGAAAGAAAGAAGGAGGGAGAATGTTGTTTTCCTCAATGAGTTATTCACTTTCTTGCCAAGATTTGCCAAGCCCTGCACATTGAGCATTAGATATGCAATCGACTCTGTGCCAGAGTTTTACATAGTTTGCAGCGAATATAGCAACTTTTACCTGCCCTGCCTTCATCCATTATGTGGATGAAAGCCCTGCTGGCTTCCTGCTTCTCACGCAATACCCTCACTTCCATACCAAATGTGCCAGGTATTTTACCTGGCACGTGACAGCCCCTAACAATGGATCTGCTGATGGGCTTGCTGTGTGCAAGATGCTGTGGTCTGTCCCTCAGGCAGTTCTGTGCATTTGGGCTCTGATCGGGAGGGGCTCCAGCACTGAGCTGGGGGCTGGGGTACTCTGTGGAAAGAGGGGGAATCCCAAACCCATGGATGGATGCCCTACAGCTGTGCTAATGGGAATATTGGAATATGAAAAGATGTGTATATGGGGTATATATAAAGGAGTTCTAATCCTCTTGGTGTTCCTGCTTTTTCATTAGCATCTGGTCCATGTGAATTTACAGAAATAAATCCCCACTCTGTTTCCCCTCTGCACTCAAGTAAAAAAAAACCCAGCTCCTGAAGTGTCCAGGACTCCTACTGAAAGTATCACACTAGTGTCCATAGCTTTAACAAGAGGAGTAATTGTAGATTCCTTTCATAAGACAAACATACAACAGTGACATAACTTTTCACTCTTCCAGGAGGGCACCATATGCAATCCCTTTGAGGATAGCTTTGGGAGTACTATCTGGAAGGACATCACTGCTGCTGGGAGCTTTAACACTGGCCCTGCTCTCCTGGCATGCCAGATCTTTCTCTATAGATAGAGGTGGCAGGAGACCTAATGGTAGAGTAGTTTTTTTCAGCATATAGCTCATCATCTTCAGCAGAAAGGGCATAGCAGAGAAAATAATGAAACACTGCATAAAATGAGTACACTTCTAAACAGGGAAAACAAATGAAATTAATAAATATGTAAGGTAAATTGGGATTTCCTGAGATTACACAGGTAATCTCTATTAATGGCTATCTCATCAATCTTTACTTTTGCAGGCATTTGCAGGTGGTGCTTTTTTTTGTGATTAACAATCTGAAAAGTTGAGCAATTACAGTAACTTAATGGAAATTCAAATAGTGTTTGTTAAACAAAAGTACCAGTTGTAGTATTACTGCAAAATTTACGCCATGGATCCGCTACTGGATTTATAGAAGCATGTAGAAAGCTATTTTTTTGTAATATCCTTAAGAGGAATGATAATAGACACCATGCTTTTCCTTTGCTCTTAGAAAGAACGTTCTGTCTTGTATTCCACTGGGTAAAGTGCACTGTTGAGTACTGAATTTTTAATGTCGATCACTAATTTATGAAAACAGTTTCTGCTTTACTGACCTTAATACTTGTGAAGTGTTAGGTGCACAATCACATTTTCTGTTCCTATGTGGATATTCTGAGTCAAGGCTTCATTTCCAGAAACTACTTATTTGCTAAAGTGAAAGTTTTAATGAGGAAGTATTAATTGATAGAGCTCTTCCCTTAATTTTTATAGAAAATTTGTGTTCCTTTTAGTCACATAAATAGCTGTATAGCAGCACAAACACACTTGAGATAGCCTTAAATGAGTTAATTTGAATGGTGTAAATAGTTTTGCTTGTGATTTATCTTTCCTAAAAGCTACAAAATGCAATGTGTAATTGTGCTGCTGAGGGATACTGTGCCATGCAATAGGGCACATACAGAGCACTAGGAAAGGGAGCACTTGCCCTTCTGGCTTAGTTCCTGGCCAGTTTGTGCATTCTCTCCACTGAAACTTCCCCTGAAGTCTCTAGTACAGTATAGCATTAAAAGCATATGCAATGCCTTTCACATCTAGCAGAAATGGCTACAATTTGACAAATATTTGAAAGCATTATATATACATAAAATATTATTTTTAAAATGTATTTCATGTCTTGAGTCTTCTAAAGTGTTGGTATCAACTAATGCTGTAGGAGAGATGGTAATTAGATTTTGCTGTCATCTGAACATCAATTGATAGTTAATTAGGATTCTTTGATGTGCTTGCAATCAGGTGCCATTTGCTGAAGGATGAGATTTAGTGGTAAGTAGCTAGAAATTTGTTAGATTTATAACTGACAATAAATCTGTGTGACTAACATTAGGCAAAGGCAGTCTTTTTGATATAGGCAGATTGGCATTTCTTGTCATGGCCCTTCATGCTAGTGTTCATCCTGCCTTCTGCCTTCCTCTCCTCCAGAGCAAACCCTGGATTGCCTGTTGGGCACCAGGTGAAGCTACCTTGGTGTATGCCTGGATAGCCTCCAATGGCCAGCTGGTGCTGCCTAGCTGGACCTTCTGGCCCAGAAATGAGATCAACACTTTCTCACAGCCTCTGGTCCCTGGCTTGAATGTGTAACAAAGAGCTCCTGAAATAACTGAAATGGAAATACAAGCTAAGTGTCTTTGTGATTCACTCCCTTAACCTGTTTCTTGGAAAAAATAGTTCTCAAATATCTGTGTTCATGGTGTGCTTTTGTATTTTTTTTGAGGAGACTGTAGTCAGCAAAGTCACAAGGCACAATAGCTCTGAGCTGCATCTTTAAATCTTTGTTGTTATCAGGAACCTGACAAATATAATTCTTCACCCTTGTGCAATGCTGCACTGGTAATTGCCAATTAGAATAGCTCACAGGCTGGAGTCAAATTAGAAGCACTTGCTAATGTTTGTTTTAGCATTTCTAATCTTAGAAATTGGGGAGGAAATTGTGTCTGTTGTCTATATGACATAGATGCAACCGTTCCTATTTCATTGTGTGATGGGCTTCTTCACACAGGATTTTCCTCTTTTGCCTCAACTATCTTTGATTATTAAATAGTAACAGACATTTTATTCAAATAAGAGGTGTCTGTTAAAGGAACTGGTGGTTCTTTCTTACTAGTCAATGAATGCAACTCATATAAAGTTGATCAGGAATTGCATGTGTGTGGAATCCAGCCCTAAAGTAATAAGGAGAAAGCCTCTAATTTTTGTTTGTAGATGTCTATCTGACACTTGCAGTTATTGTGAGAAGATGAACACCTATTTAATGAGGTTCTTCTGCTGGATTTCCTAAGTGACATTGTAAACTCGTTGACTATGCTGATGAGTATGATACCCCCTGTCACACTACAGTACTTTAATTATGTTTTCTGGACTTTCCTTTTCTTCCAGTATGTCAAAATATTTAAGAAAGCAGCTGTGAATTTCCTTTTTGTTGATCTGGTGCACTTTTTCTGGGAGTAGATGTCATTAGCCTAATGAAAATTACTCCTTTCAAGTGAGAAGTGTGTTTGAGCGGACAGGCAGATGAGGACAGTAGTCATTACCCAGGGAAGGAACAGCACAAGCAAAGACTTAAGTACTCTGACCTCTGTTACAGATGCAGGCTGGGCAACTGATTCCTGATGGTCCCCTGTAGTTCTAAAACTCTGTGAAAGCACAGGCAGAGGAGGAGTGGGGAAACTGAGGAGGCCAGGAGAAGAACTAAAGGGAAAAGTAGGACTGTATCCAGTTGGCCAACTCCTGATTGTTTGTTGTTGTTGTTGGGTTTTTTGCTTTTGTTTTTGTTTTGTTTTTGTTTTTTCTTGTTTTTAAATGATATCTGTGGTTCAACTGTTACGTTAAAGACAGGTATACTGGGAAAAGTCATTGCCTTTTCAAGTACATAACAAGAGGAATAGTTGCCAAATTTTGCATTTTTAAAGGGAAAACATTTAAGCATTAAACAGTGATTACTGAGGAAAAGCTTCAAACCAAGCTTTCCCTAGGTATTTCTGTTTTCTTATTCACAAAATCAGCAAAAAGCCCCATGCATTTTAAGTAAGATTTCCCAAAAACTGTCAAGCTATCTATGTAAAACTAGTTTAAATCTAAAGGGACTTGTTTAAAAAAAATATACCAAAACAAAAAAACCCTGGCAAACTCCAAATACAATACTACCAGATGTTGAACTTAAGTAATGGGCTCATTTACCTGGAGAAGAAGGAGTTGATATGCAGATACAGAATCACAGAATTGTTTAGGTTGGAAAACTTAGGTTGGGCCTTTGAGATCATCAAGTGCAAAGATTAACCCAGCATTAACAAGTCAACCACTAGACTATGTCCCTAAGATGCTACATGTACACTTTTAAATACCTCCAGGGGTGGTGATTCCACACTTCCCTGGGCAGCCTATTTCAATGCTTAACACTCCTTTCTGTGAAGACATTTTTTTTAATATCTAATCTAAACTTCCCCTGGTGCAGTTCCATTTCCTTTTATCCTGTTGTTTGTGACCCAGAGGACTGGCAGATATATCTCCAATAATCTGGACTGGTGATATTAAACTCTTCTGTTGTGAAAGGACGAGATGACCAGATTGGCTATTAAAATTTGTTTTGTTTTTTTTTTGAGGAAGCAGAGGTATTTTCATACCCTTCTTATTTTGGTACTGTGTCAATGCTGGTTGCAATGAAAGACATGGCTAGTGGTTTTTTAATAGGTGTGTGGAAAAATGGACAAGTGTACAAGGTAGCTGCTGGAGGACCTGCTTATCTCAGGTGTTTTCCTTCGCAGTTTTGCCTAAGATGCGAAACATGTCTTCATAACATTTTCAGTCTTTGTAGCCATGGCAGCCCAGATTCCAAATCTGATGGTTTTTTCTGACAGTGAGTGTGATGTTGGAAACTAACCGTGGGAGGGCTACATGCAATCCTGAGAGTTTTGTGATGTGCCCTGTGGCCCTCTGTATTTTTTATAAAGAGATATGGCCTTCAGAGACTACAGGTCCCAGCAAGCAGTGCTTCATTTTGATCTGATAAGCAAATGCTCAGATCTAATGTGTGCTGCATGTCGGAGCGTGCTAGCTGCATGAGCCACACCTCAGCATTTGAGATAAGGGTGGCTGCAGACTGTTCCAGCCAACACAAACTAGGTGCAGCTTTGGCCAGAAGCTGATTTATTTTTTTTCCCTCTTCCTTTTCCTCTGCTCTTCAGTTTTAGGAACTTTTTTATATCCTATCCAGCACTGCAACAGGATTCTGGTATATAGCATGGTTGCCCATCATGTTGAATATGCTTTTGGTTTCTAGGTTCTCCCAGGCGCTTCCTTTACCTCCTCTGTGATGGCTGGCCTCATATGCTGTTTAGGAGTGGGCAAAACTTTTGGAAGTGGCTGATTGCTACAAGTAAGGGTGTTGCAAGGCATTCAAGCTCTTTTTTACTTGCCAAAGACGCCTGGCTCGTTCAGGCAAGCTTTGGTTAAACAGTCTGAAATTTGGGGTGGTTTATCTGATACAATTTTTTTTAAGTTTGTCCAATATGGGAAGAGACTCTACCTCACTTTGACATGGAGAGCTGATGAAGGAGCTTTGGCACACCTTTGGGTGCAATTTAGACACCTGCTCTGAAATGCATTCAGCTTAAGAGTTCAAAAGCTGACTCTGCTTGGAGGCGGTTCAGGGTTGGAGTCTCCCAGTCTTAGGCTAGATACTTCACAAGATGTTTGCATGTAGCTTAGTTCTCTGTAGCAATACCTTTCTGAGTTCTGTTCTTCAGCTGGGTCTGCATCCAAACAAGTGAAGGCATGATCAGAAGTTCCTTTGGAGTTTCACTGTATCTCAGATGTTCCTTGGAAAGTGTGCAAACCCTGGGTGACTCTTCTGAGATTTGTAGGTATCTTCAGTTTCTGGTATCTGTTGTAAAATACAAAGCCAAAGTGTCAAGTGCCCTGCACTGTTTGTCATCTTTATTTCTTGCTTTGTATTCTTGTTCAAAGAAAGTTCAGCTGAGTGAAGAGCTTTTTTTCATATGCTTTTAAAATCCATATAAATACCAGAAGAATGGCAGTATCAGGTTAATCAAGACACCTATTTGTCCCAGAATTCAATCTCAGCCCACGGTCAATAAAGGACTTGTAAGGAAAGAGCAAAAATTACATTCTATGTGAGAAAAGAGCCTCACATTGGAATGCTTTCTTGCTTAGGAGCTTGATCTTCCTGAGTGAGCAGTTGCTTCTGGGTTGTGGTTACACAGAATTTCCTGCCAACATATTCTCTGTCATCCTGCATCCTATATTTGCACTTTTGGATATTTAACATAAAAACAATAGCATTACTACTTGGATTTAATTCTTTGTGTAGCTGAGTAGTATGGGTAGCTGAAAAGCTGCATCAAGACAAATCAGATGCTGTTAACTCCTTTTTTGATGGTTTGTGTATTTTGGAACTTGGAGATAATTCTTAAGGCTGCAGTTTGGTCATGTATTCGCTGTATTTATAATTCTTATTGAACCCTGAGATCTGGCTTTTATCTCAACTTGATAAGTAATGGAACCTTTGGCTGGTAGAGTGAGGATAAATACACACACAAAGAAGAGCACTTAATGAATAAGTACCTGGTCAACAGAGATGACAGTGGATAAAAATACCTGTCAAATTCTTAGCACCATAAAACTAAAGCATGTTTGGCCTGAACTGACATTTGAAGAATTTAATTTCCATTAAGGAAATTCTAAAGGAGTGTCTTCTTAGCCTATATAGTATGAATTCTTACCTCTGTATCCTTTTTCTTTTTTCCCCTTTTTTTCCCCTTTTCCACCCCCCTCCCCCCC
>VZRN01005202.1:2979255-3020062 GCA_013397935.1 Dasyornis broadbenti
TTTTCCTTTTTAAGCACAGTTAAGTTATTTGATCTGATTCCCTTCTGCAGCACAGTTTTTTGTAGAAGCAGCTTCCTGGAAAGGAGTGGCACCATGGTGTACTAGGAACAGCCTATTGGGTACAGGTAAGATGATAAAGATCAATCCAACTCTTTTAAGGGACTAGCCAGCTATAGAAACCTGTGTTTTTCCAGGGGAATACTGTAGTAAGGAAAGTAAAGAATTCTGATACTGACTTAGAGAAATCTCACCAGTTCTCTGTTGTTATTATAGGGCATACTTCTTTTCCTTCCACTAAAAGGCATACCCCTTGATTGATTTTTTTTTTTTTAACCAGAGCAAGTTTTAATTTATAGGTGTAAGTAAACCTATCAAGCTGCTGCACTGACAAATCTATCATGGGATTTCTGTCCAAGCCCCGTTTTGTTCTGACTTTCTGGCAGACATGAGTCTTTTCCCCTAAGGCACTTCAACTGTGCTGCCTTTTCTACTCTTGGATATCCTCTTCCTCTGTCTGACTACACCTCAAATATGTCTGCATCGTAGGACCTGGTTTTCCTACAGTTGTCCCCTGGTGCAATTACAGCACAATTGAAATATGCAGCGTGGCTGAGACCTTGGTCATGTTCTGACAAGAATACAGCCTTAGACATACAGCCCAGTTACAGCATGGTAACAATGTCGGAGAACAACCCTGCTCATCTTGCAGCGTGGGGTGGGGCTTTACATGCTTTTCCTTGGCATATTTCTAGTCACACCACTTGCTATCATTGCATTTCAGATGTCATTATGCCAGGTGCCTAGATCAGCCCGAGGGATGGACTTACAAATGCCCCTACACTGCTTTTCCAGCATTTTGCTGCTGTCTGCAACTCTAAAGAAGTAATAGTGCACTTTGAAGTTTCCTTTTATTTTCAAAACATTAAGTACTCACAGAGTTAAAAACTTGATTAAAAAAAAAAATGCACATAGGTATTTGTTATATATTTTAATTCTGGGGCCCTGAGCTTGAGACCAATCTCCAGCTAATGGTTTTCAAAAAGAACTTTTTCCTTAAAAATGTGTGGTCCACCACCTAAACACTCATAATTTCTTCATTTGTTCACTTTTGGCCCCTTCCTGGGAAGTGTCCAATACTATCCACTGTCAGAGACAGGATCCTGGACCAAATTGGATCCCTGGTTTGTCTCAGTTGTACACCTTTTATGTGTCATGCTTAAGTTATGACCCCTGAGACAATTTCACAAGCTATTCCAACCCCCCCCCGCAAAAATCCTCTGACCTTTCTATGTTCCTCCATTACCACATCTTGTTGTGACTCTGTGGCAGATGGGGTGGGAGGAAAAAAACCTATTTGCATTAAGTCCTTTTACTTTAATATCCTGGCTCTTCGCATAGCCTTGTTTAGCTCTGAAAGAATGGGAGATGGCCCAAAGGTGAATGGCAGATAAAAACAGGTCAGTGCCTCCTACTGGGAGACTTATCATGGAAAAAGGTCCCTGCACTCCAGATGCCTCTTGTGGGGGAGAGGCATGTTCCCTCACAATGCTTTTAAATGTGTTGCATTGCAACAGTGCTTTATTCCCACAGAGCTTTGCCACACACAGCCACAACCATTGGGTCCTGTATACTTGAGAGATTCCCTGTGCCCTGTAGTGACAGCTAACAGCAGCAGCAGTGACTGTCAAATCAATGCTTCCTTGAATGCTCCATGTTTGTAAGCCGTGTCATTCTTCAGGAATCTATGAAGTTCAGAACAATGCCTGCTATGTGGCATGCAAAAAATATACATATTTGTTATAATTGTAGGGCTTCTTTCTTTCAGGGAAGTAGCTTCCATAGAAAGTGGAATGGTATTTCTCACTCTGAAGATGAGAGATGTTGATAGCAATGTTCTTTACATCAGTTCTTAACAGTGGATTTGTTTAGAGTTTCAAGTGCCTTGGATTTTCTATATAGTTCAGCTCATTCCTGTGCCTGTGCTCTGCCATAGCAGCCTTTGTGACCTGGAGACCTTTCAGCTGTGTGCTCTAGGAAACAAGAGAAGGAAATCTTTTGTGGAAGCACTGATCAGAACAGTGTACTATTCCATCCCTTCTGAAGGTGATTTCCATGTTTTCTTTGAATTTCTGTCATTTGACTTGAAGACAATCTTCGTTTTTGACAAACCTGAACTGTTCTGCAGAAACCAAACACTCTCAAAAAGTTGTACTTAGTCCAAAATCCAATTGCTTTCAAAATGATCTCTTACAGAAGGAATTTTTATTTTTTTTTTAAGTCTGAGTTCTATTCACATGTTTGTTTCTTGGCTGGGATATTTGTTAGCTGGTTTAGTGAGCTGAATCAGCTCTTCCACAAATGCAATGAATACCAGAGCAGACACAAAGGGAGTAAGAGTGTATGGCTGAAGCAGGAAAGAGAGAGAATAAGTTGTAAGTTTTTCTATTCTTTGTTTCTAGCTGGAGTGCTTAAATAGATAACCTTTTATTTTCTTTTCTTTTGGACACTTTTTCTTTCCATTTTATATGCAATTTAGCAAAGGATTTGTGCTTAGTCTCAAGAGAGCTTTGACAGAACTTACACTGACTTCAGTGTAATAGATGGGGCGTCTGAGGGGACTCAGAGCTTTTGGCCAGGAGCTGGCTGAGAAGGCAGCAAAGTGGAGCAGTCAACACTGAGTATCTGTGGGCCTCCTAAGCAGAAGTTTGGCTCCAAATAGTGTCCTTTGTAGCCCTCAGTTTCCATTGTCTTTGATAATGCCCAAACAGCTAGTTGGGCTCTACTCCTGCCAGATGTTTCTTGGCCTCCATACTTTTTTATAAGTTTTTCTTTGTCCTCAGGCTCTCTTAGAAACAAATAACACTGTCCTACAAGAAAGAAGTTTGGGAGGTCCGAGGCAGAAGTGCAGCCATCTATGGAAGATCAGAGCAAGTCTAATTTTTCAGGCTGAAATGTTATGGATTTACATACTGTCCAACAGTGAGAACTATGCTACTGTATAAGATCACAGGTTGTGGATTTGGCTGCAAGAATCTCTATCCCTGCTGATACATCCAGTGACTACTGAATGATGCTGGTTTATGAAATGAGGAAGATGATTTGACTGGGCTTTAGCAGCTTACAGTCAAGGACAGCAATTGAGATTTGATTCTTGTGCAGTGCATGGCAAGCTCCTTATTGACCTCTTAATGTGCATGGGCCCATGTTAAGTTATAACCTAATTGAGAATTCATACTGTATTCCAGGAAGTGATGATTTGTTTTGGCAATTCTGTTTTTTTTTAAGGTGTTGACCAGTACTGTGGAATTTAAAATTATATATCCTGAAGAAGGCATAGAAACATAATTTGAATGCAGACTGTATTAAGTGCTCACATCCTATATCCTAGCAGGAATTTCACCAAACAGGGGAAGTATTCATTGAACTGGGAGCAAAGCAATGTCAAGTTGAGAAGGAAATTACTATGGAAATGAGTTTTAAAAGCCTGAGGCAGATGTAGGGAGAGGCACACTGTACAGGAATTTTCCTCATGCTCTCTAGCTTATATGGCCTTTCCATTGCTTCAACTGCAGCATGTAAGAAATCCTTGGCTTGGGAAACAGTCTCTGAATTTCAGCATTTTTGTGTTATTGCTGTGAGCTGGCTTGCCTGTTATGAGACATTAAAGCCAGCCTCAGCTAGGACTGGGGCATCTGCCTGTATGGCAACAGTCCTGCTTGGGCACACCACAGGTCCTTTGAGCCCAGCACTTTTTCTGTCTGTGGTCATTAATGGATGATTAGGAGAAACAGAGAAATATATTGACTGCTTTCCTCCTATACTATTCAAGTGCTTGGTGAGGAGCAGCTGATTGGGTTGGTAGGTTTAATAGTCCTTGATTTTTAATTTTTTTTTCCCCCCATAGATTTGTCCTTTTTTTTTAATTGTGCATTTCAAGGATCCATATCTTGTGGCAATGAGTTTCACAGCTAACCTGCACAGCATTAAGAAACCTCTCCCATCTGCCTACTGATTAAATATAAAGCCCCAACATTTCCACGTTTTAGAGAAGTGCCAAATAAACAGCCTATTAATTTCTTTCATGTTTTTTATGATTTGATCTTAAATTATGGATTATGACTTCGATCATGTTTTCTTCTTAAAGATTTTTGAGCAATATGCAAGTGAATTTGTTGGCTTAGTGCAGTGCAGAAAGATGGAGGTACAAGAAAAAAGTAGTGTTTCTCAGAAACAATAGGCAGGTCCTCTAGTGTTTTCTCACAAACTCTGGAATATTCCTGGGGCAATAGTGGATTCCTGATATACTCTGGAGTGGATTGATTGCAAGTAAAGAGATGTATGGCTTAGGGCAGGAAAGTGGAAAATGTTAATCATGTTGGCAATAATTAATGAGAAATGATTGCGTGGGAGAGAAAACCACATTGTTAGTGTATAAGTGTATGTGTTTACAGATTGTTTGGGAATTAATGGAACTTTAAAATGCTCAGTCCATTCCAGTCTCTCAGACATTGAAAGGGAATAAACTATAATCCCCTCACTTAACTTTCATTTTGTTGTTTTGAATAAAAATACCAAGAGACTGAAAATTAGGATTTTGTTAAACAGCATGAGAAAGTGAAAATATTTCAAACTGCTTTTTCTTTAATATACTTGTTTTAATTAAAAACTTTTTGTTAAAATTATTCTGGTCACTCCCAGTAATGGCAGAAATGTGAGTATCTGTTGCAGAATTGCTCACGCTCAGCTGTGCCATTGAGCAGAAATTACATTAATGTTTACAGGTTGACAAGCTTAACAAAAACTGGTTTAGACACTGAGCTGGGGAAGATAGCCGCCAACTGGAACCTCACATAATACTATCTCCAAATAAAATACTGTTTGAATAGTCTGGAAGTTTATCACTTGGTAATTTGCCTTTGTGGCTATTGCTTTAAGAGACAAAATTTATATGTCAAATCTTGGGAACACACATTGATTTAGAATACAAACTATTCTGTCTTAATACGGAAGTGAGAGCCTGTGAATTGGAAAGTCACAAATTTGTGTCCCTTTCCTGTTCCACATGTACTAAAATTCCTAATTTACCAGGCTCAGTTATGCAGTACTATCATTTTATATATTGATACTAAGAATAATCTGAGGTGTGATTACACTCCTGTCTGCTGGCATCTGTTCACTGATTTGAATGGAAGTTAGTTTGGACTCCAAAGCCTGTGAATCCTGCTATCTGAGAAGAATGTTTATTCTATTTTCCTTTTACTCAGCCAGGAAGGAATGCATGCATGAATATTCATTTTCCTCTTCTAACTCCTCTATGTAATGCAATAGTTTTTTCAACATTCCCCCCTGTCCTGCCACACCCTCCCCACCAATAACTCCAGAAACATCTGCATCATTCTGAAGCACCAAAATATTGACTTAAGGAAGGGCCAATGTGATTACCTTTTAATTTAACTTTAAATGCCACTGACCTGTACAGTAGAGCCTGCCTATTGTGTCAGGATCCCAGGTTCAAGGGAGTCAAAAGAGGTAGGTACCTCTTGGAGAAATAGCCTGGGCAAATCTATTGGTCAATCTGGCTATCAGATTTGTTCATGGAATGGAAGTGGGTGCCATGGTGTTTGTGACCCGTCTGCAGCAATAATGCATGTGGAAGGACTTTAGAGTCAGCATTTGTACCATGTCCCTGCTGCTACTGAGTTCACAGGCTGTAAAAAATAACTCAGAAGGTCCTTATGAAGATGCCTTCAGGTAAACAGGCAGTGAGAGTTTGAGAGCAATGAGGTCAGTTACCTTTTTAGTCTGTTCTGATTTTAGCCAGCTCTTCTGGTTTTGGCCCTCATCCCAGGCTCTGCCTCTGTGCACTTTGTAGACAATGATCTGAACAACTCATAGAGCTGTGCAATGTAAGAACTGATAATGACTCAATGAGGTCTTGGTGCCTCATCTCAAGTATTCTGTATACCTGTTCCCCAATAGGGTGAATGCGTGCCTTGTCACTCCTTTGGCTCATGAAGAACTAACCTGGAAAGACCCATTAATTTTCACTGTCTGGAAAGATCTTGTTTCCCTACATCCTGGTGAATAGGTGTATAAAGAATGGAAAGGACATAGGTGGAAAATCAAACGCTCTCCTAGATAATAAATAACTGAACTGTAGGAATAAAAGCCCTAAACAGTACTCATTTCCATAAACTGCAAATTCTATAAAACTCTAATCCTGTCTGCCCGATATTCATCTTCTAGTTTGTGTGGATGCATGGAATGTAGTTATTGGCAGTTCTAAAAACAAGCCACCCTATACTTGCCCAAGTGTTTCACAATACAGGAGGCATGTTTAAGCCTGTCCATGTTCCTTTGCACTATAGCCAATTACTGCATTTAATTATTCTTTGCCTACATCTCTGTATATATCTCTCCTCACCATTTGATTATTTTTTCTAGTGAATGCCTATGTAAATGACAGGTTGATACCATGCAGTGGAAAACTTGCAGTGACATCAGTGGTGTTCATTTCTTTTGAGCCTGCACAGCCCTGAGAGCCCTCTTAAAACATGCAAGACTTGACTTTAAGGCTCTGGGTGTTCTCAGCTCCGACTGGATTCAGGCAATATGTCAGGTCTTTGCCAACAAATATGCCTGCATGTGAGAGTATTGGGAAGCTTTAAATGTGCATTAAGAAAAATAGAACTTCTCAAGGAGGAACAAAGCTTTTTACTCTGCAAACTCCTGTCTTGCACAGGTCTGCAGCCAGCTACAGCTACTGAGGCAGGGCAGGAAGAGCTTACAATGAACCAGATTGTGAAGAGGCTGTGGGAGAGATGACTGGATGGGGTAAAGCAAGTGCCAGGTACTCTACAGGTGGTGGGAGTGTGCTAGCCAGCAAGGCCAGCCCTTTTGAGTTAATGTTTTGTTGAAAATCCAATTATACATCCTTTTCAAATGTTGGGGAAGAAAGTTCCCATTTTTCAGTTCTCAGGTTATCTCAAGGAGCCTTGCAGCTGTTTTGAGAATAAAAGGCTAAATTCAACTGACCCATTTTAAAACAAAAAGTAGGAAAAAAAGAGCTTTTACACAAATGTCTGCCTATGGACATAGTATTCCAAATAGTTTGGCCTTGTGTTTTGTTTTTTTTTTTTTTTTGTGGGCCTAATGTTATTCAAACCTGGGAATTTTGTTCTGTAGTTTGTACCATTTTTTACACGCTTTTGTGCTCAGAAAGGCTTTCCATTCTTTTTTACCTACTCACAATCAGCAAATGTCACCTCCAACCTATCGTCCTGTAGCAAGCAGATTTGGCCATAAGGACAAGATGGGTCCTAACGGAGCCTATTGGTGCTCCACAAAGATGTGTTGGGGTTGTCACTAGGCACTGGAGGACAAGAGCAGTTGCCTTCCTTGGAGACCTCAAGCCTGCAGCCTTTCAGGTATTTCTCTTGCTGCCAAATGACAACCCTAATGCAGATCTCCTTCGTTGCTCAAAAACCAGAACTGCACTCTGATTTCTTGCTCTCTGTCACTCTAAGTTTCTGTGTATAAAAGACTAGGCTTCACGTCCTGATCCAAAGGTGACATTTTAGTAAAATGAGTCTTTTTTTCATGAAAGAAAGCTTGCAGGTTCTTCCCCTGGAACAGCCCGTTGTTATGCTGGGGACAGCAGGATGGGTTAATCGTGGCCCCATTTCCTGAGGTCTCCTGCAGTCATGATTTGTGAATGCCTGAGAATACCCCTGGTGAATTCTAATTGTTTGTGGCAGTCGGCACATGATTTCAAGTGTTTGGTCACAGCAGTGTTCGTTTTCTGCTCTTTTAATCTTTGATGGATGTTGCGCCTGGCTTCACTGATGTGGTTCACGACACAGTAGGCAGTGATTTCCTATAAGATGTTTTGTCTCAACTACAGAGGTGTGGAGTCCCTATATGATGGCCAATATTTATTAATGACATCCCAAGGTTTCTAAAGAGAAAGCTCTGCCATAGACCATTAGAACCTAATCTACTCCAAAATGTCAGATGCAGTTAAACAAGAGCTACTTCGATTGCACTGAGACTTTCCTTGTTGTTCAAACTTTGATTAGAAGACTGATTAAAGACATTCTCTTTGTAAAGGTTCACTCTTTATCTCTGCAGATCTCATTACTATGTAAGACAGGATAAAGCTAGCTAAAGGCTCACACAAATGCTAGAGCTGAAAAATATTTGTGTATGTGTGCACAGTTATTCATGCCCAAATATTTTATTTTAAAAGATGCATGAAACACATATATCTTTTTAAAAATGTCTGTAATTAGTAACATGAAAAATGTTAATTTCTAAACATGAATAGCATTGAATTTTGTTGCATCTTTCAGCCTGTTCATCTGGTGTTATTAGTATAAAAGGTCAAGTTTTCATATCATATGTAAAGCAGTGGGATTAAGATTTTAACAGCAATTTGGGGGTTGCTGGGATACGAAATATTTTGTTCAGAATACTTGGTATCTGAGATCATTATGACCAGCCAAATTGCTTCCTGTGATTAAACATTGCTCTTGCTGTTCAGTCTAAACTACATGATGGCAATAGTGCTGCAATACTCTAGGCTCTTCCTCATGTTTTACCTACAAATAGTATTAAGCTTTGGCATATGCCTTTAAATTTCTCATGGTATTCATGTTTGTTTTTAAGCTCTTAGAAGAAAGGATTGTTGATTCATTATGTGTTTGTGTAGTGCTTACCACAATATGCATGATGTATTTGTGTATTTCTGGAACCTAGATAATAAGCTAGTATTATCAAGAAATAAAAACATCCAGAAGGCAACTGACAAAGCTTCCAAATGATTTTTCAAGATGTAGTTCCTAGAAAAATGTGACTTTCAACTCTTATTCTTCAGAATTTTGTAGTTTTCTGCCTTGTGCATAAATCGTTTTAAAAGCATCTTGTAGGCTAATGAAAAATAAGCCAGAAAATAAAGAGTTTTAAGAAAATTGTATGGAAGTCAATGTTCTCATGTAAGGGATTTGATTGTTGTTTCCATTCTGGTCAGATTAATAACAACTCAGCCATGCTTCTAGTTGATGACTTAAGTGTGCATGTTAGTATGTGAGAGAGAATATAATATTAAGTGGTCATATTGGTGCAGTTGCCACCGAACAGTTTGTTTAATTATTGACAACCTTTAGCAGGGAGGCCATGCTCTGAAGTGCAGTAAGAATTAGTATCCTGCTTCTGAAGTCAGCTTGTGGACTCTGGGGGAGCATTGATCCTTTATGTGCCAAAGTCTTAATCTTAATCTTGTTCAACAAGATTAATCATCTTAATCTTGTTCAACAATTCAAAAAAAATCTAGCTGTTCCATTTCAAATCCTGCATAGGATGTACCATGTCTTATAGCTGACAGGCTAGAAGTCTTGATTTTGCTCTTTCATGAGTGCCCCTTGTACAGCTAACTGAAGTTGCTCTTTGGGCTCATGAATTTGATGAATTCTGGAAATCTTTTTGAGTTGATCCTTTTTGATGTAGGGTTACAATGACTGACAAAGATGGTAGCAGGGCTTCTTCTAATGAGGTATTACAGCAACAGGATATCATAGTATTAAGACAAAGCTAGATCTTTCTACTGCAGAGTTGTCTGCTAACTTCAAATTGGCTTTGCTAGATTTACCACAGATTTGCTGCTTGTTCCCAAATTGCTTGCACAAATGATGCGGTTTGCCAAACACTCTATTTTCTCTATGTTTCAGTGATAGTGGCCATTTAATTAAACCCAAGTTTTCTGAATCACCATCCAGTGTTTTTTATGCCCTGCTCTGTGTGACTTTCAATAAATCAAGTAACTTCAGCAAACATATAAAAGAGGAAGAGAATTTCTCAGTTCTCCATCCATTCAGTCCTATACATATATGCTACATACACATATGGAGATAGGCACACAGTTTGTAAATGCTATGTGCCGCGTTCCTCTTCCAGAATTTTGAGATTGTGGTTACTCTTCTTGAATGAAACAGAATAAATAATAGCATGGATAGACAGCTGACCAAGAAAAGGAAAGCCTTAAGGGCTGTGACCACAGATTTGAGGGGAAATACTGTAATTTCTTTCCCAATTAAAAGTTTAAGTCCTCCTTCCAATGCTGTTTTTCAGGAAACATCTACTCTGTGCAGCTAGAGTTTTTTCAGAACATCTACAGCTGTTGATGACCAGCTGGGCTTGAGAGTGTTTCTGGACATCAGGTCTGGCAGTGCCAGCCTGGTGGTAGGTGTGTCAGCTGGATCCTGCAGAGCTTCTGCCAGTGACAGTCTCTGCAAGGCAGTATCTTTACTTTTCCCTCCATATCTTTCCAGACCCTCAGGGTGCACTTCCAATATGTCAACCTATGCCTCATTTAAATCTTAAGACCAACCTACTGCAATATTATCTCCAGAAAGTAATTGCAGAGAAGCTCTAACAAACAAGAAAATGTTGACCGTCTCAAATCACTATGAAATAGATCCTTAGCTCTACTCTACTTCTTTACCTTAATGCAACAATAAGAAATCACAGGTCTAGTTAAATTTGTCCCTTTACCTGATCTCCAAGGTTGGTTGATTCCTAAGGGATAATACCTTCACAGTGTAGAAATACCTGAGTGAAGTGCTATAATTCCAAGACAGAAGCTCCCTGGTCTTCTCCCCAAAGAGTAAAGGATTTAGTCAGGACATTAAGGCATTATCAAGATCCTCAGCTGCCCCAGCTCACTAGAGCTAGACTGCTAGTCAGCAGCAAAGTAAGTTGTGCTGGGGATGGTTAAACCACTTAATTCCAGGATTAAGGAACTACAAAGGTAGCATTAAGTCATCTTTGTGCATGATCCTTCCTGTGACATGAGAAACTGGACACAGCTCACCATCAGGCTTGCTGTAGTACTTGTAGGCTGTATAATCGCTTATCAACCCACGTCAATGCCCTAACGCCAGTGGGCATCTAGTTCATGGAGTAGAGTACAGATGAAGAGAAAATATTTTGTCTTTGTTATCTCCTGTAGGAACTGTTGGTACAACATAGACTGATGTCAAATCTTTGTCTCTGACTTTTAATGTGGAGACAAAGTCATAGGAAAACAAATTTAACAACTACTTGGAAATGACTAGAAGGAAAAACAACCTGTAGTTGACTTTTAAACTGTTTGGTCAGCTCTGACTTTCCTTTCAGTGTAAAACAGTAGTATTTAAGCATTTGTAACAATACGAAAATATATGATGCTGGATGTGGATCCTTGTTATCTGATGTGCATCTTCATTTATTAATATTCTGTGTCATCAGTAAAGTCACACAGCAAAGACTTGCTTAGTTTCAGAATTTACTGTCATAGACATCGGTGAATGTGTCACTGGGTGTATACATATAGCACAGATCAAGATGTAGAATGTTGGAAAAAAGATCTTGCCTCAAGTTTGGGATGAACTCATTATATGGTGAAGCCAAGAATGAATTACTCAAAATCTTCCCAGACAAATGTCAGTAGCAGCTCTACAATATCTCGTACCATCAGAGATTGATGGATAATTCTCCTTCTCTTAAAAAGCCTCATTGTGCTTTTTACCTTTTTTTCTAAGCAGAGTTGCTGCATTGCAGAAAAAAAATCATGTCATTGGCAAGGGTGTAGCTTGTTAGTTTTAATAGCAATGAGTTTTGCAGAATACAAAATGTTATCATGTAATCACTTTATAACCACTTTATCACTGGTATAATAACCATGACTTGAGAAATATGGGACCCAGTGCGATGATGAATATCATGTAGGATGGCTGCACACCTTCTGATCCAAGGGAAAAACCATCCAAACCCCTCACTAGTTAGCATGAAAACTTCTTCCACTTGAATAGAAGTAGAGAAGCTTTTTCCTTTGTCTGGGTTTGTAGACATGAAATCCACACATGAACTGACTCGGTTGATGCTGATGGCGAAACTCCAGTAGACGTGATAAAGAACCAAAATCCGGTTCTATGTGGTCTTCAAAGAAAACAACTCTCCATACATCAAGGTGTTTGAGAAATAAGTAAGCCTTTGTGAAGGCACAGAGACCAGGTTGGTACCATTCAAAACCTCAGCACAGGTATAGGTTTAATCATGACAAATTAACTATAGCTGGTAACTTACAAAGGAAAGGGGAAAGATGATACTAAAGAATATGTTTGAATAGCAGGTTAATTTTATTAGGAGCTTGCTAACAGGCAACATCAGTGCACATCAGTAGACTTTTTAAGGTTTCATGGAGTCACTGGGTAGTTAAGGAACTACCTTAGAGGAACACCTCTAGAGAATCAGGAACCAGAAGCCTCGTGTAATCTGTGGCTTCTTACCTGCTCTCATCTGTATGCCAAGGTGGTTCTTGTCAAGTCTTGGAGGCTGTGTAGCCCCAACTGTAGTTTTCTTCTGTGGCTGGTAGGCTCGTTCACCTACCTCCCTTTTTCCATGAAGGCCCAGAATACAGAATCAGTGTCCCCATCTTTGTACTGTCCTTTTCTGGAAGGGACAGACCCAAGCAGTCCTTTGTGACGTGTTTTGCATTTGAAGTCTTGCTAAAATGGGAGTAACTTTCATGAGATTTCCAGCTGAAATAATCCTGAAACAGAGAAGGAAAAAAGTAGCGTAGACATTGGAGAGGAAAAAGCAAAACAAAACCTTTAATCAATTTGGAGTTAGTCAATTTGTGGCTTATTAACTACATGGGAAATTGTTCTTTCCTTACATACTTTCTCCATTGTGGCTTTATCGGCTGTCGTCAGCAAATCTATCAAATGAAACTCTTGGCTGTGCCTAAGAACTGCTGTGCAGCACAG
This sequence comes from Dasyornis broadbenti, assembly GCA_013397935.1. NCBI lineage: Eukaryota > Metazoa > Chordata > Aves > Passeriformes > Dasyornithidae > Dasyornis > Dasyornis broadbenti. Next base: position 2,992,059 of record VZRN01005202.1, read on the forward strand.
TTAGGACCTGAGATGCGGTGTTCTCCAACAGACCAGCTACAGGAGGAAGTACTGAAAAGTGAGAGTTCAGGCTGTGAATTAGTCATCAAGATTTTGCCTACTTTTAACCTGGCAACACAATACATTACTTCAGTGGGGACTTTCATTGGGTTCTTCTCAACTGCAAGAGGGTTTAATTGACAAGCCTTGCCCTAGGCAAAGATGTGGTAAGCATTTGCCCAGGACAGCAGATGCACTGGACAGTGACTGTGAGCAATGACTGTAAGCATGCAGCATACTTTGCCTAAAACCGGACCTATGTAAAGCCAGACTGCTACTGCTGCTGCTGCTGCCACCACCAGGATGGAGTCTCATTTGACAGTGGCAGTTGTGGCTTTTTTCTTCCTTTTATCCTAGGGACAACAGGAGCAGCAAGACTGCATCTGCAGATCTTTCTCTTCCTTCTCTTCCCAGCTCTGCCCAATCCATCTCCTCTTCCTGCAGCCACAGCAGTCCTTCAACACCAAGAACAATCTCTTTTGCCTGCAGTGCTGAGGAGCAGGTGGAACAATTCTGAGTCCAGTGTTCTGAATTTACAGATTTAGAAATGATGACTAATTTGAGGTATTTCAAGGAGACTTCATGGTTTTTACCTGTGGTCTGGTGTGTCTGATTTGCTATGGATTACAGAAATTTAGACAAATGTGGTTTTAAAATACCGCTGACTGGATCTGAGAAGTGCCCTAAGTGTGGTTTGGTCCACACTGGTTCCTCAACACTGTGGATCAAAGCCTGGAGTACTGGTGTTGGTTTGTTGCATCTCATCCATGACCACTATTACTGTGAAACATGTTCTTTTTCATGATTGGGAACTGAATTAATTTGATAGGTAATAGTACAGGGTTTAAATGTCTTAGGAATAAAAAACAATTGTAGCTTTTTATTTCTCTTGGATTAAAATGTTTTCCCCCTTTGCCTTTTCACTTTGTATAATTGCTCTCTCTTTAGAAAAGGGGTTGTATGTGAACAGAAACATGGCTCCAGCCTCAAGTGGGACAGGTGATTGCCACACTAGAGAGATAGGAACTGTGTTGTTGTAGCATCTGAATCAGTCCACAGCCCTTCTATGCTGTATCCTCTGTGAATACATAAATCTGGCCCCTCCTAGCTCAAGAATTTTTTCTCTTCCTTATATGAGCCTTTAGCCATCAGCAGCAGAGAGATGAAGAGAGAGTTGCTGTAAAATGGTCTTAATATGGGGACTCTGAAAAACCAGGGGGTTCCCTCAGAAATTCTAGCAGCCTTTGTTGGAGAAAAGGCAGCAACTGACAACATCTCCAACAGACTGTGCTGTCTTAGCTGTGAGAGTCCATTTCGGCCTGAGATGCAACCCCATGCACTCAGAGGTTGAGAGATGGCTGCCCTAGGGAGAGAATAGATAAAATGGAGGCTTTGAGGCTGTTGTGCATTGGTATTGCCTTGAATGAGGTGGCCAAAAAGGGCTCTGGTAGATCAGTTGTCCCAGGCCACCGGAAATGAAAAAACATACAGCATTTCTCTAGAGAAACTCTCAGGTACCTTGAATGCAATGAATAAGGCAGGGGATTCCAAATTATTCTTGTAATTGGAATGCTCACATACTTTCTTTGATGTAAAGTTAGAGTGTCATATTTTGGCTCCCAGTGACCAAAAGTTACATTTTAGAAGAGCTGTTTTGATAGTAGTGCTTAACAGGGTGAACAGTCATGATTACTGTGAGAGGTAGAGCAGAGATTCACAATCTGCCTTAAGGCAGGATGAAAAATGCACAAAGCTGATGCTTTCTTCCTAGTCCCTCTGGCTCTAGTAGAACTGCAATGCTGAAGCTGGGAGGGAAGTTTGGGATAAATTTTGATCTGCATCCTACAGGCTTTTTCAGTTTTCCTGTGTACCTGGATCAAAATATGATTATTTCAGAAATAATTCTGAAGACACAGTGAGTCAGGTTAGGGTTGCTGCAGTGTGCTTTCACTGTGAACTCGCAGGAAAAAGCTCTGTCTGTGGCTCTAATGTATTCAGTTTTTACGGCAACACTGAAGTACATTGTATAAATAAGTCTCTTTTTTAGCCATTGCAAAGATGATGAAATGCCCTTTTCAAAGTAAGTATTATTTTAAATCACTGTAACAGATGTAGATTAAAAAAAATACACAAATCCTAGAACTAGCAGGTTTGCCCATTCATCTGACATCTAACAACACAGAGATAATGATTTTCCCTTTAAAATATACTTTTTTGTATGTGTGTTTTGCCTTCCCAAACAATAATTTAATTAAGATGTTCCAGTTTTAGCTACAGTAGACATAAATCTCTCTCATGATATTATGCTGTTGGTTACCATATTTTGATTTTCACTACAGAGAAGATACTGTAAAATAGTTTGTCATTCTATTATTTCAACACATATTATTATTCTGATATTGAAAATATTTCATCTCTGAGAGCTACTATGGAGAATTTTCTACCAGCAACCCATCTCTGTATCCTAAGACACTTTCAGTTTCTCCTGGCCTTTTTTTCATCACCTCCCCAGTGCCACATCTTAGCAGAGAGAGATTAGGCATTGAGCCTGAGTGCTCAGACAGATTCTTTGTTCAGAAATACACTAATTCGTAATTCTGTGCTTTGCTAGCATACAACTCCAAATAGCAGAAAAACCAGAAAAACCCATCCTGGGTTTTTGAAAAGTGTGTTACTGTTGGTAACTTTCCCCCCTTCTGTCTGTCCTATGCACTTCTTGTTCTCTCTATTCTGGTAGTTTTAATATCTTAGGATCTGTGAGCTACCACCATCATCACCCTCCTCATTATGATCAGAGGTTGTTTCTCCATTGCTGTGATATTAAACAGAAATTGGGATCCTCATGTCAGCTAGGGAGAATTACAGCAAGCACAGAAATACTCCAAAGACTGGGGACAGGGAACGTCCTGCAGTAAATACCCCAATGTGACCAAATAACACCATTCTTCCCAAGCTGCTTTATTGTATTTTCTTCATGATACCCTCGAAATCTCATTATTAGCTGAGAATGGAGAAAAACAGAGTTATTAGAGCTGGAAGAGACCAATTTTGGGGATTGTTTTGTAGAAGACTAATCCTCTGGGTTTGTGTAGGTCTTTATCTAATGACTGAATGACTTTCTTTCTGATTGTTAACTGCTTCCATGCAGAAATTTAGCTTAGGAACATTTCAAAATTCCTAGGTAACTGCAAAGGTAAGAACTCCAGCATCTCTGTCATGTTCCCGATCCTTGTGATGAGCGTCCTGCTCTTTATCCCCCACACCAACACTGGGACGGCAGAACTTGTTCAGATGTTTACTTCTTCAGCGCTCAGGTGTACAATTCTTTGTTCTTTTCACTTCATTCAAAGGATCATATTTCTCTTTCTTTAATTTTCTCACTAAGCTACTCAACTTGCTTTGAGAATTTTTAGTTAGGAGCAAGAGGGGTGGGTGCTGTTGCTCAGTGCTATCGTGCTCTGCTTTCTGAAGTGGGATGTGAACACACTGAGAAGCACTTCTGCCCGGCCTTGAAACCAGGAAAGTCTGTCAACTGCGCTTCAGCATCATCTTGTGGAAGTGCCCCCTGCTGCCATGTACAAAGACTTACAGCAGAATACAACACTGCAACTTTTAACTGTATTTCATACAGTGTCTTTCATTCTACATGTGCTCAAAGTGCTTTTACAATAGACAAACAGCAATAGAAAATGTACAAAACAAATATGTCTTCAAACAGAAGAGCTGCTTTCTTCAGATGGCAAAAATGACACTTTTCCACAACAGAACAGCAATAGAAATGAGCCTGTACTGGCAGAAGCATTCTAAATTCTCCCCAGCTTAAGATAACTTAATTCCAAGCATGGTTGTTCTTCATGACTTTATAATGAGTTGAACCAAACATAAATTAGGAAAATAGAGATTTAGGTGGGAATATCAATCTAAATTTACTCCCAATGCCTGTAGTTGATTCTCTGCTTTGCATTTCTTTAGCAATTTTCCTCCAACACTCCATCACATAGTTTTTAAGCAGTGCTTAATTACATTTTTTTAATGTTGTGGGAAGGGGCTGTATAGGTAATTGCTTTTTATAATTGTCAGTTGTATTTGTGCTTTATATTAGTTTATACCATAAAAGGAGATATATTTTGCACTAAAAAATCAGCACTTTTGAGTGCTACATCTGATCTCTTTTAAATGCCATTGAAAGAAATGTGAGTAAATTCAGTATAATATATTATTGAAATAAACTGTCCGAGTCTTGTAGCTATGAAAAACGTGCATTTTCAGTGAGTATCAGAGTATATCTCATTGAGACAGTGATTGTAATGAGAGGTTTGTTTGGGAAAAAAAAAATGAGTTTACTCAAAGTAGGACCCGATGCTCACCTGAATGAAGGTTGGCTGAAGAGCAACAGAAGAAAACATTTGAACAAGGAAAACAGAGGTAGGGTCTGAGGAAGGAAATGGAAAATATTGCCAGTGCCAAGGAGAGGATGAGGGCATTGGGAGCTCTAGGGATTCTGGGCATGGAGAAAAAGGACTGAGGGCTGAGTAGGCAGTAGGGAAGAGAGAAGATGGACTTGTTGCAAAGGTTGGTTAGAGGGCTGGTGGGTCTGGACTGGTTACAGAGCCTGAGTATTGAACACAGGGACTCTGTGCCATATTTACGGTCCAAGTACAGTTGTTCAGGGCAGCATTCAGCTCCCTCAGACCATGAAACTCTCATTTCTTCCCGTTGTGTTGGGAAAGAAACTGTACATGTTTCGCTTACTGCAAAAAAAAAAAAAAAAAATATCGGAGTTCTATAGGCCACTGTCACTTTTGTCCTGCAGCAGGTATAATCTTTGCACTGAGGCTTGGATCCTCAGTGAGGGGAGAACATGTAATTATGTCAGCTGAGACATAATATCTTGATGCATATGGGAAGGAGGAACATACATTTTTTGAAAATTCTGTAATTACATCTTGCATTTCATATCTTGAAGTTCTCCAGTTTGTACATTCAGTTAAATTCCTCTAACATGGCAGCATGAGTGCGTGCATGTGAGTATGTGTAAGGAATACATATGGTTTAGGGTGATTATCTTTGGTGAGGAGAGGGACAGCAATAGAAAGTGTTAAATATCACTCTTCAGCACAGTAACTTCAGTACATCTGGACTTCTTTGTGGTGCAGAGATTGGATTATTAGCCTCTGTAACAGTACCATCTTGCACTGCAGTTCTGTTTGCTCTTGCAAACTGAGCAGGATCACATCTGCATAGGATCTTTGATGGGAGCTCTGCAGAGGTCACTGACCTGCCAAGGAACCATGTTTGTTCAGTAAGCAATGCTCATATTGGTGCCCCACTAAGCCAGCACACCAGACTGGCTTCCTTTGCCACCATGCAGTGTTTAGCAGTTTATGGAAGTTTCGGGCTCAAAATACAAAATGCAGCTGCTGACTGGTTTTGATGGCTAGAAATTTTGTATGGAACTAGTTAGAAAACTGGGCTGTTAACCTTATACGTTGCCAAAGTTCTTTAGATAACTCTGCTGTGCTTAGGAATATCTTTCAGTTCTTCATTTATTCAGTGCTAACCTAAGCCGAGCTGCAGCGTTGTTTTTCCCTGTTTTATGTGTTACACAAGAGCTTTTGTAAAGGAGCAGTTGTGTCCTGCCTGAGACAGGGGCTCTGCCCTGGGAATGACTGAAGTAAGCCCGGCATGTGTTGTATCTGCAGATTAAACCCAGAAGTTAATTTGTAAGCAGCCAGGCAGCCCCTCTTCACAGCAACATAGTAACTAATGAGGGGTCTCGGAGCCAAGCCTACAGCAGAATGGCCCTTCAAGTAAATCACTGCACAATCCAGGGAGACAAAAGTGCTCTGTATGAACATGGGGTGTATTTTTCAACACTGCAGTTTGATGTATGTGTGTGTGTTCTCCCAGTCCTTCATCTGTGCAGTATAGCCATGCAAAAGCTGCTAGTTGGGACTCCAAGGGTGAATGGTGTCATCTTGATGGTGTGATGCTCTGCCTGTTTAGATGGCCAATGGACACATGGGAGCCCAACTTTCCAACATCACCAAGTTGGGCTGGAATTGGCATGGGAGCTGTGTGAAGATATTAAATCAACTTTCCACTTTACCCGCTCTTGCCTATACCCTAGAATAAATTTGAGGGGCCCGAGGTTTATTGTCCCTTATGTTCAGATTGTTAGGACTCACACTGGGATTTTATAGCCACTTAAGCATTATAATGGTATTGCTATGTCCTTTTCTCCCAGGCCTTCTGCACTTTGGGAGAGGCATAAAAAGGCAGTAGTACACTGGACCCCAACTTAGAGCTCACTAGATGGCTGGTATTACCACAGGATATAAATAGACTGAAATGGAGACTGACTGGGAGTTCAGTATAATACTGCCAGCAATGTTACTTGCTCAACACAGTTACCAGCTCTGTGGGATCAAAGCAGTTATACAGCCAGTACTGGCTACAGAGGAATGGAGGGCATTTCACTCAGGCTATGGAGTGTGGAATGGCTTTTCATGCTTAGCAACCTGTGCTGGATTCAAACTGGAAGCCTGAAGATGAAAATGTTTGGGGCCAGGCCTGGTCCTGCAAGAACTACCCAGGCTTCCACATGTTCTGCTTCAAAAGAGAGCAGGCAGGCTCTTGTGTTCAAAAAAAGTTTTAGTTACAGCCCCTTGTTAGTTTAATTTTAGTTCTTATGAATTGACATATGGCAGGCATGATTTTTAATTAGAGCTTTAGCTGCGTTTTACTGGTAGGACTGCAGAGCACTGTGGAATTTACACTAGGAAAAAAATGCTCTGTCGGTAGAGTACAAGGCTGTTTAGTAATCAGAGTGGAAAGTTAACTTTGAAACAAATTGGCAAGTGATCAGATAAAATTCAAATCGGTAACATTTGTGTTGGAAACCAGTTCAGATCTGGGAAAAATGGAATCCAAGCTATTCTTTTCCTCTTGCAGAGGAACTGACCAGTGAACACACTGTGTGCACACCAAACTTCATTTTAACACCCCCTACAAAAACAAAATTAATACTTTTATAGGGTTATCTGAGCACTTATCTGATTCCTTTTCACATTAGTTTAAAACTAAGTGTTGCTTTGAAGAGAAGTTTCCTTACATACTTTACAAAATAAACAAACGTCCTTTGCCAGTCAAAAACTAAAGGTCAAAAGTTTCCCGCTTGTGTTTCTTCTGAATCAACAGAGTGTTAGAGAGAAATATCAGGAGACATTTTGCTCCTTTGCATTTGTAACAGATTCCCATCTTCCCAGTTCATAGTGTAACTATTTCAGGTACTGAAAGAGTTAATGGTGTGTTCAGGCCCCAACCAGCAAATGCATTTAAAGCTCAGTCCAGCACTCACATGGTTTGTATTCTTGCTCTGCTGGAGTGGTGTGTTCATGGCATCTGGTTCCCTGGCAACAGCTTTCATTGGCTCAATCAAAGCCTTTTCTTCTTAAGAAAGCTCCCACTGTGACACCCTACCACCACCACTAATCACCATCTTAACTGAGTGTTTAAGATGCAGCTGGTATGAAAAATAATGCTTGTGTATGTGAGAAGATTAAGAGGCTACCTTGCATAGTACACCTGCCTTTGGAGAGTGCTCTTGCTCCTTGCTGTTGGGCATACTTGAGGTGTCTGCTTTCCCACTGGTAGAGATGAGGCACCAGTACACCAACAGTCTGCTTAGAAATAATCTTTTGTTAGGCAGAAATCCATAAACCTTTGTGTCTTGTGAATAGTCATTTCCTCTTTGCAGCTGAGATGGCGTTTGGGCCTCTGTGCTATTGACAAGGGGAAGAAGTGGGATGTAGGGGGTGTACAATAAAATCCATATTGTTGAAGCTGTCTTCCTTGACAAGGAGGGAGCAGGAAGAAGTCTCCCAACATGTGAACTAGGGGACAATGGCAGCAAAGAATTCATGTTATCTTCCTCCAATGTTACATGTGTTGGGGTTTCTGAGAATTCAGAGGTTGCACAAAAGTTGAAAAAATCTCTAGCAGTCTCTGCCTGTGTCTCACAGAATTTAGGGTACAGAGTGAACAAGCTCGAGCATTCTCATGCTTGGGAATCATGCTTCCACTGTTAGAAATGTTGCCCTCATGATGAAATGTCTGTCAGAAATGAAGTCCTGATTGACTTGACAGCTGATAGAAATTCTTTCCTTATTTTCCTAGTCTCAGAGATTACCTTGAAGGATGCTTTGTAACCATCAGAGGCCATTGCACTCCACAGGAATGATGCAGCTGGAGCAGAGATGTAGGTAAGGGTAAGCAAAAGGAGAGACAATGTGTGCATTGTAATCTGTGTGCTACAGTGGTTACTTGTTTACCAGACAAAGCACACAGGCCAGACAACCCCCCCTCCTTTGCTTATCTCTGTGCTGTTGGGCAGGAGAGTGAACAGGGATTTAAGAATGTGGGCTGGAGAGCAGACATCTTCAGTGGTGTGGCTTTAGTCATGAAATACCGTGCCAAGGAATATTACACTGATTTTGTGTCTGCTTTGGTTAGGTTTTAAAGTAAACTATAGTCTCCTGATAGAGGTCTTTGCTGTTTTAATACATCTCTTGTTTAAAAACAGTAAATGAACATTTGAAGCTTGGAAGAAGGGAAAATGAAGCCTGTTTCTTGTGAGACACTGTGCTGTATTTGACATAGAGAGACTGAGGCAATATGTGCCTGAGAAAGGAGATAGGGAGAACAGACTTGTGGTTAAGCTACTATGTTGAGACTTGGAATTTGGGTGTAGCCTCCACCTCTGTGTGGCCTTGGGAAGTCTGGGCATACGCAAAATAGACATTTATCAAGGGCAGGCAAACCAGAAGTGAAGCTGTGGTGACTCCTCTGGCTGTGGCAGAGCCCAGGGGAGTTGCCTTGGTAGCTGCTGCTGCCAGAGCAAAGCAGAGCCGGCAGGGAAACGCCTGGCTGCCATAGCCCTTTCATCTTTTCAAAAGCAGTTGGAGCAGCAAGTGCAACTGAGCAAGGCTCAGTCCCCAGCTCTCATTCCCATCTTTGCCCTAGCCTTTCTCTGTGGCTGAAATGCTCTGGTGGTGTGAGAGCAGAGCTACCGTGATTTGAGTCAGAGTTGGGGGGGATGTGTAAGTCTCTAGTCCATCTCCAACACTGGTTTATTACCACATGCCAGAGAAGAGTAATAATAGCAAAGCTAGGATGAGTGCTCTCCAAAATTCACTCTGCAACTCAAACAATTAGTTTCAGAGCCAGCACTGCATCTTTGTATTAATAGATTTTCTGAGATTGTGCCTAGGTATTTTGTGAGCCCGGCACTAGCCCCTTACACTGGGACAGCAAAACTCACACATAGGAGAAGCCCACAGCTTGTTCTGTCTTGACTTCCATGTGTCCAGTTCACCCTCAGTCCAATTCCAGAGTCCTTGCTTGGGGTACCTTTGCTTCCTGTGTCAACACTGCTGCAGCCCCAAGTATCCTGATTCTCCCAGATACTACAGTAATACAGGCAGGGACTGGAATGCAATAACATCACACAGGCCCAGCAGCTATGGGACCAACAGGGTACAACAGCTGCACAGTTTGCAAAGTGGGAATAATTCTTGCTTTATTCAGCATACTCTTAGAAATATAAATCCTAGTACATGAGAGATGTATTGTAGCTACATGGCTAAAAGCTTCCCTGAAAAGTCTATGCATGTTTTTAAACATCAAATATATTTTAAAGGAAGAAAATCAAAAGCTGGAATTAGAAATCACATCAGCAAAGAATAACATTCTGAATATGGTAAGCCTGTTTTCTTCAGTCATTTGTAACCATTAATTAAATTTATTTAAACTTATTAATGTCTGTTCAGTAAAGAAGGAGACCACGGCAGGTATTAGAACTGGAAAACAATCTGTTTTGAACAGTAAATGTCTGATTTGGTAAATTTGCTTTAGAGACCAAGTGTGGGGGATGTTGTTGCTTCCTCCTTCTCAGAGTGTTTCCAAAGACCAGGGAAGTGCATGTGTGTGTGTGAGGAGCTACACTTTTTCTGCTGCACTGACAATCTTGACCTTTTGAGTAATTTATGGGCCTCAAGGCAGACAATGAAAATGTGACTTCATAGGGGTAATTGGTAGATTTGACTGCTCTGGTGAAACCCAGATTTACTTTGGTTTAGATATGATTTCAGAAAACATTATTTATTTGTACTGGTTTACTATGAACTCTGGAATAAAGGAGTGTTGGGAATCACCTTTGGATATAAAGGGACAGGGAACTTCCATTCCGTAGGAGTTTTCACAAGTTTCCACTGGCCACACAGATGGATAGCTGAAAATTTGTAAACTTGGCAAAGTGCAGAAGGAACGAGACCACTGTGTTGTCTCAGTCTGCCCCTTCACATAAACTGAGCAGGTACTTCTGTGAAGAAATCTGAGGCCTTTCCTTCCACACAACAAGATATGCATTTAAATAAGATGAAAGGTTCTTGATTTGCACATAGAAGGTTTTTGAGTTTACAGAACACACTCTTGCTATAAAGATGATGATTGAAAGGAGATTGTTTAGTTCCCTTATTCACTGGATAAGATTATTTTAATGTAGAGTTTCTGTTATTTTATTTCATACTTTTTAGATTATCACAGTGCTCTCAAGAAGCCTTCCCTTCTAATCACAGTCTGTACATATGTGCTTAATTATGTTATCACGGTGTCTAGTGGATAAACAGCACAACTTTTTTCTCTCTGAAAAAAGATCAGAGAGCTAAGTATGAGGTGCACACACAACTGCGAACCTCTGGGCAAGGATGTAAATGCTGGCCCTCTGCACAGGACTGAATTTCACCCTAAGTAAACCTAGAACAGGGTCATATAATATATTGGTCTGGAGTCACAGCAGTAGATTTATGTTATGCCAGTGAATAGGGCTGTGTCTCTGGCACTGCTGCCTAACCTCTAGCAGAAGCTGTATGGTGTGAATAAGGGCCAGAGGCCTATTGTAAAAATGATGATTTAGGCGGTTGATTGGGACTCTAGAGATCTGGTTGCTTTTCCTGACTCTTTTCTACTTTTCTTTAGAAAGTAATACAATCTTACTTTTTAAACTGGGGATATTTCCTCACCTCACAGGGACATTTTGGGAATAAATGTGTTAACCAGCACAGAGCATTCGGGGCTCTGGGCCTGAACAGCAGAGAGAAACAGCATAGAATGGAGAAGTGTAATTGTTCGTGGAGTGTTGCAATAGTTTGTAGGAGATGAAGCCGGAGCCCCACGCTGAAGAGCTGAGATTAAAAAGAATATTGAAGAGCTGCTTTGTATGCAGAGCATTGTCAGTCCTCTGCCTGGAGTGAAGCAGGGCTCTTGCCAAAAAAATGATTGTGGGGGCAGTACCTGGTCAGAGACTGAAACAGTATATTATACAACCCCGAGGCAGAAGAAGGTTACATTAGGCAACCTTTGCTTTGCTGTTTCATGATATTTGAGAGCTTTGCTTTTCAGCCTTTGATTGTTTAGTTTTAAACAACATAGTTTTTAGCATGGAGCTGATGATATAGATCTTACAGTGCACCTGGAGCTTTGCAGGAAAGTGTGCAGATAAGGTCTCAACCCCTTAAATCTTACAGACTGGGTCCTTTTTCTTCTCTCACAGACCTCATTAGATTAAGTAATCTAAGGAATTCTGGTTTTACAGCAGTGACCCATAATTCAGCACTGGTTTAGGCATAAATCTGCAATATGCTTCCATGAAGTTCAAACTGCAGAAATGCCTTCTTGTTGTTGTTGTTGTTGTTGTTGTTGTTATTTCTTTGCATAACTTCATCCTGTACCACCTCTCACCCAGAAGGGATTCTATGACCTTTTTACTGACTGGCACCCACCAAATTAGCAATAAGCAGAAACAGGATTACCAGTTGTACTTTTAAAACTGCTAGTATGTGCCTTTGTAAGCTCCACAACATCACTACGCTGCATCCTAGTAGTGAAACGAAGTCAGTTTCCTCCTAGGTCCTTGGGCAAAGACTGGTGAATTAACTTAGACACAGGAGAAAGAAAACTCCTACTTTTTATTATTTTTTTAAGGAAGATTTTGTATTATCCAAAACCTCTTTACTTTTAGATACTCTCTGAGTGTCTGAATTTTTAAATATTTTTAAAACATGTCCTTTCCAGAAGATCCAGCCTGCTGTAAAGAAAACATATTTCAGTCCCAGCAACATTATTTATGAGCACATCATCGGCTTCACACAGGAATACTTAATAAACCCACAAGCACTTCAGAATAGCTAAGCCCTACTCGCTGCTCATCAGTGTGTAGACAAGCCAGGAGAAGCAATAGGGCTGTAGCAGACTAGATCACAAATGGGGGGCTGCACTGAGGAATGGACTTGATGGCCTCTAGAACTGGACATCATGCTGGAACTTCTCCATCCAGCACTTTAGAAAACAGCAGGAATCAATGCTTTCACACTAGGAATCAATTAAAGAAACCTAAATTATTACCATTTGAATAAACAATTATTCCTTTTTCAGCCTTACAGAAGCTTGTTACGATGAACTAAAAGCCAGAACTAATTAAATGAACTGATCACACAAATCATATCAGAAGTGTTTCATCTGGTTAAATTAATTCTTGCCAGAAATGACTGCTACTTTTAACACATGCTGAATGATTTTTATTTTAGTAATTTTTTTAACAGTTTCCATTTATATCTGTTTCCAGTACTGCTGGGATTCTCCCTTTCTGCAGATAAAGTGGGAGTGTTTACAGAAGCGCTTACTGCCAGGGAGTTTTTTAACCCTAGAGACAGACAGTATGGCAAATACCTTGTAGGTCAGGAAAAGGGACATTTACACCTCCCTCTAAGAGGGGTTTTTTTTAGCTACAAAAGGAGACAAATAAGATACATGCTCTTTAGTCCACCCTCCTGGTTAACTCTTAAATTGCTGGTAACAAATGCTCTGACGAGAATGCAGTGGTTATCACTCGGAAGAGGACAAGGCAGCTCAAGAAATCAGCACTGGGCAGTCTTCAGTGGCCTTTTTCTCCCAGTACACGAAATGTGGACAGGTTATGTTGGCCATTGCTAGCCAGCTCTACCACAGGGCATTTCTGTGCTAAGCAGAAGAGGCCTTAGCCTGATTTCTTGAACCAGGCAGCATATATTTGCACCTGGGGCTTGGAATGAAGGCTTGAGAGTGTTCAGGTCTAAGCATGGGATCCATAGCCCTTCAAACTCATCCCTGAGTCGGGAGAGTGTTTCTGAGGAACGTAAGTATGCGTTTGTCAGCTTGCTGCAGGACAGCTTATGTGTTTTGGCTTTTGGCTGATGATAGTGGAAAAGGCTCTTCCTTATGAGATATTTTGGAAAAAAACAAACTGCACAAATGTGCCTGTATTCAGAGACTGGAGTCTGGGTCTCTGAGACAAGAGGTTTGGATCCAAGACAGTTCTGTGGTCCACCTCTTGATGTCACACTAGTGTACTACTAGTAGTACATGCCTGTGTCCACACAAGGGTGGGAACTGTACCGCAGGGATGGGACCAGCCCAGTGTTTATCTTTGTAGTCTTCCATTTCTGTATTTATTTCTCAATTGAGAATGCATTTATTGCTCAGACAAAACTTCAAATCAAGAGGTTGTAAATGATCACAGAACAAGCCCTCACATGATTCAGATGTGGAATAATTGCAGTAGCAGGATTTGCCCTTTAGTTGTAGTTGCAGGACAGTACTGTACAAACTGGCTACAGAAACTCTTACCAACAGGAGGACAGAGGCTTGCTGTAGGGAATGCTGCTCTGGATGTTAAGACCAGAAAAATACGAAAATAGTATTATTTTCCATCTGACTTTCATGAGGACAAGTGACAGGCTTTAAGGTTTAAAATAGCACTATTAAAGCAGTATAAAAATGTACATATTCAAGATATGTCAGTAAGATGGGACATTGTCAGAGAATAATGGGTGCTAGCTGCTCAGCATTCAAAGTAGGACAAAAAAGAGGGAGACGCTAATGTAATTCTCAGTTTCCAAGGGAGCAGAGAATGAGAAATAAACAGAGAAGAGGGACGGTGCAACACTTCTGAATATACCCCTGTCATGATAAGGAGTATTTGAGCAGGGTTCCCTATGGCACTGCATTTCAGAGCAATATTTGTGCTGTAGCACAGCTGACGCTCTCTGCCATCCTACCCTCGGCAAAAAAACCCTTAACTGAGACAGAAGCAAAGCTGTCTGCTAGGCTCTTATGCTTTTCCATCTTAGCAAATGTGGTCAGCCATAGGCCTTTTGAAAAGCAGGGCCTGAGAAACCTTCCCCATGCCCTTGCTGGGGTTGGCTGTACTGGCAGCCACGCAGATCAGCTGTGAGAGCTGCCTGGCTCCATCTGGCAGAGCTGCAGCACTTGGCTGCTTTGTGGCTGTGACACAAGGAAACTGCTGAGTTTTGACATGAGAAAGGCCTTGTCTCTCTGGGAGGTGACTCGCCTGTTTCCCTGCCTCCTCTACTGTGGTCCTCTACTGTGTCCCCTTTTGGTGTTGACTTTGTAAATTGTGGTAATAACAGTGTCTAGAGCTCTTGCTCCCAGGGGAATTACCAGAAGTGCACAAAGATGCTGTAGCATGGTCTGTGAGCTCAGTGCTGGGGGTGGACTGAGTACTCCTGGGGCAGTCTGCAAGGACAGGGGTTGTGAATTGAGTAGGTGCAAATGCTGAGGAAGGGCCCAATTGTCTCGTGGGAAATGTTGGCACTCCCCCTGCCCTCAGTCCCTGTGGCTTCCGTACAGACCAAGTTTTCCCTTGCAAAAAAGAAGGCTTCACACTCTGTCCTGTGGTCATGTGCCCTATTTCCCAAATGTTTGCACTCTGCCTTTGAGATAGCACAGGCTCTGTATGCTATGGCCATATTGGGGCATCACTCCAACAGCACAGCTAAGGTTCTGTTTGCTCATACCTTAACTCTTTATTTACTGGTTTCCAAGGGAATAGCTAGGGCTGACATTCTAGAAAGGCACGATGTGCTCCTCGAAACCTTCATGAATGTCTTTGTCAGTAAACTTCATACTTTTAAAAATTTGTGAGAGGAATATAATTTGTTGAGCATTCACTTTGATGACAGCAAATTACAAGTCAGAAATTCCGTGGCCCTGAAGATGCTACTGGAGTGATGTATGACTAAGTGTTCCTTCACAGCCCGGGCACTTCACCACACTTAACAGGGTGACAGAGGCTATGAATGTTAAAAAGGCAGTGTGAGGAATTCCAGAGCAACAGCACCTGCCTGGACTGGGGAAGGCAATCACACCTTCAACTTGCATAGACTCTGGGATGGGTGTCTACAAGCCAGGCCCTTGCATTAGCTAGAAGGCAGGGCCAGTTACCATGAGCATTGGGCTGACAGGCACAGAAGCATGGCTTCACAGCAGAGTTTTCTTTTTGGTCAGCATGAAACACAAGAAAAACCTATGTAGCTGTGTCTGTGTGCCTCTCGTGTCTCAGTCTCAATTGTTTTTATTGCTCTTTCTCTGCTCTCCACAAACACTTTTCCCTATATACCATTCTTAATCTCATTAAGAGAAATGTTCCATTTGCTGCCTTGTGTCCCTTATTACCAGGTCTACATGGTGCAAGTGAGGTGGGTTAGACTTTTTCAGTGATATGGGGCAAGCTGTAGGTAAAACTGACTCCTGTGTCTCTCTTAAACTCCCTGTGGTTCCAAAGCCAAGCTATCTGCCTTCAACCTGTCATCTTACCCTTGGTCCACCCCTTAGTCTCCCCCTTAATTCCAGCTGAACCTTATAAGGTAGCATAATGTTTTTCATTCTTTATGGGTGCGTTTCAAATTCAAATTTGGAGTTGCTTCACGTAAAAAGCATTTCAACAAAACATTCAGACATTTTCCCCTTTGTTTTCTTCTTCAGCTGAAGCAGT
The DNA here is from genome assembly GCA_013397935.1 of Dasyornis broadbenti. Classification (NCBI taxonomy): domain Eukaryota; kingdom Metazoa; phylum Chordata; class Aves; order Passeriformes; family Dasyornithidae; genus Dasyornis; species Dasyornis broadbenti. Next base: position 3,007,987 of record VZRN01005202.1, read on the forward strand.
TCAGAGTTAACTGGAAAATTGTTTTGCCTAAGTCAAATCCGTATTTTTGGGGTGCATAGGGAAGTAGTGCATATCCTCCTTGTTCTGCTGCTGAATTATTTAATCACTTCACTAATGATATTTTAATGAAATACCCAGGTAGTTATTTTGGTTTGCGTTTGGATTTGTTTATGTCATTGCAGATAAATATTTTCCTTTTATGAACAAGATAGTTTCCTCAGTGTCTGGTTTTCATTTTTAGGGAATAGTCAGCCAACTAACAATCTTACTGGCCAGCACTGATTCTGCTCAGCTGGAGATGTTTTGCAGTTTGTGCTATCACACGGACCCCACATGGCAACACTTTGTACAACAACCAAAAAAAGACAGGGAGAAGAGGGCATGTGACAGTAAATCCCATCATCTGAAGAGTCCCCAGAGACTCTTCAGAGAAGGGAACATTCCTTATGCATGTTACACAAAAGCCCAAAAGGTGATGAGTGACACTTCCCACTTTCATTTCTTTGGGAAGGTTTAGTGTCATCACATATGCCTCTGCTTTGCCAGTAGTGTTTGGCTATTTCCCCATAGAAAGTAAAGTGCCAGCTCACTCTTTGCTATTCTCTGTCTCTTAATGATCAATTATTTTTAATTGGAACCTTTTGCATTGTGCCCAATCTTAAGATGTCCCCTTCAGGATCAGGACTCCAACAAGATGGGAACAGCACCAACACATATGTGGGGACAATAGAGACCTTTTTTTTGTCCCGAAGAGCATGATCCTATTTAGAGAAGGGCAGAAAAAGAAACGGAGGTAAGGATGATTGAAAGAATTTGCAGACCATGAGCAAATTTGGGGAAAGTATGACTGTCTCCTGACTTTTAGTCTGGTGCCCTGTCTGCTAGCACACACTGCTTCTCATTTACTAATCAAAGTGTCATTGTATGTGCAGAACTACATTTAAGGATAAATAAAATAGGCCGGCATTGCTACAAAGAACTTTATCAACTAAATAAGGTGCAGCTAGGGATGATGCTGAGAGGTGGACGTTGTGAGAATAACAGTTCTCATGACACAGTTTTGCATCAGCTTATTTTTATGTATATAACTTGTTATCACATCTTAAATGTCTGTTGTCGAGTAATGTATTAAGTCTGGGTGCAATATTGAAATATTGACCAAAGGACACTTTGGTAATGAAGCTTTAATGAAAATCTGTAGCAAAATGAAAGAGTCATTTAAGTGAAATTGCTGAGTTTCTTGAAATTGTTTTCTGAGAAACATTTATTTTCATTTCTCATGTTGAGAGGTTCTGATAAAGATTTTACTCAAAATTCAATGCAGGAAGATCTTTGCTTGAGGAAAATAAAGGACATGGAGTTAAATCACTAACTTTGTTTATGTTGACTCTATTAGTTGAAGTTGCAAAAGCCTTTAGAAGTCTCAAAGACAGAAAACTAGATCCCTATCTGTGGGCAGTGATACAAAGTTCTGTGCCTTCATATCAATGCAAAACTGTCCACGGATTATTTAGTCTTTGCAGATCGGGATTTCTGACTAGAAAAGATAGTTTATGGCTCAAAGTAACTGTAAAGCACAGACTTTTAAATTTTACAACATTCAAATGCAGGACTTCAGTTTAGCCTACCATAAAAGCAGAAAGTTGCCGTGAGTTTTGGTCTGAGCTCCAGAAACCCAGCCCACCTCATGCCTTATTAGAAGAGCGATATGGTTCAGGCACAGGCGCTGTTTAGTCGCTTCGCACACGGCTGCAGTTCGGTCTCTTCCTGCCCGTGGTCACTCTGAGCTGCTTTACAGAAGCCAGATCTTTGCCGTCATCTCCTTTGGGCTGGAATTCTTTAGCCATCATGAGTGTTGTTTCTGCAAATCCAATAGCTGATTTATTGTCTTCAGAGAGCAGAATGTGTAAAGAAAAACACTATGAGCAAATGCTCTCTCCAGAAGGGCTTTCTATCCACTCACATAATCCCGCCTGGTTCCAGCCTGGTGTGCATAGCTGCGGAAGGGTGTCAAATGACATCCCTTTTACTGGATGTTGGCCCTAATGGAATGCTTCTTCGCACATCTCGTAAAGTAAGGACAGGAAGTGCTGCCTGAGACTTTTACATTTTGCCGTTAATTGAAAATTAAAATTAAAAATTTGAGAGGCAAGAGCATGACAAATAAGAAATGCTCTTTTCATCATGGATTAAATAAAAAAGATTCCATCTTTACATTTTAGTTTTTTACCCTTTCTAAAGACTGACTCGCTTTAGATAATCAAAGTTGGCTTTGAAAAAATATTTTTTTTCTTTAAAAATAGCCCTATAGATATATATACGTATCACAGCCTTTCATTCCTTTTATAGACAGTTTCATTTTCTGTGAGAACGTGAAAGTTCTGAGCAATCCAGAGCTCACACAGGTACCACAACAAACACAGTTTAATTAGCAAACAGCTGCACTGGGCAAGGGCCTTTTGATTTTCTCTCTTCACTGGGCTTTTGATGAGAGACTTACCTACAGTTGTAACTTCTAGTTGTTACACTAGTGTGCACTTACGCTAGATGTGCACACACACCCCACATGGAAAATTAGTGGAAGGAGGCCATGTCAGGGAAGTGATCTGATTTGCGCTTTATGTAATTATTTTTGGAAGTAGCTCCCTTTTCCTGTCTTCCGTAAAAACCCTGTAAGTTACATTTTTGTTTGCTGGAGAGGGTGAGCTATGCTTTGGTGCACTTAGGAATCCTTTTTGATTTGTTGATTTATTTTATTTAGCAACAAAAACCTGATGTATGATGAAGGTGGATGGGTTCAGAAGTCTGCCTTGGGAAAGGCTGGCATCAGGGCAACACACAAACATTTACCCCAGTGAGCTTAGACACTTCTGTATTTCATTGGTGAAAGAAGTGTCGTAGTCTCATGCTGTTCCCTGTTGTCAAGGCAGGAAAAGGTACAAACAGCCAACTACTCCTACTTGGCCATCTTTAGTAAAGAGAAAAATGTTGTTTGAGGTCATGGTAGCAGAAAGAAACTGCTGAGGAACTAAGAGATGAAGTGAAAGCATGGCAGGAAAGGTGAGTTCTCACTGCCATGGGCTTGGATGAAACCTTGGACAATTCTGCTTTAGGCCTACTACTGTGACTTGGATTCCACTTGCAGCAAGCTGAAGTGAACAGTACCTTCTTTAAGAGGGACAGCAGAGTTGTCATTGAGCCTGTTGATGATAACTGTGTTTATAACATATAGAAGATGAGAGCTTGGGGAGTACGGGAAGAGTTAAGCACTCTGTAGTACCAGCACAGATAGGCCCAAATCCTTATCCCTGCTATGGCTAAGCACCACTATAACATGAGTCCATTTTGTTTGACATGCATGCCCAGTTCAGTGTAATTTTCTGTTTACCTAGCTTGCCGCTTGACACCCTCTCATACCTTATATTTGAGCCCTGGCTAGAGTGATACTCCTGTGAAAGCATGTGCTTAGCCTGACCAGTTTTAGATAAGATATTGGAAAACATACAAATAAGTTATTCTAGCTGGTGGTCTTAATCTGGCATTCTCTAAATGAGAATCCACTTGAAAAATACCAGACTGTGGGACAAAGACCAAACAGAGGTGTTTATACAAACCCCATTATAATTGTATTTAATTTCTTCTGATTTTGAGAGAATTCATTCTAACAACATACCTATAATATACAGAAGTGTCACTGTTCGAATTTTATAGACAAGAAATTAGAGACAGAGACAAGATTTTCTAGATATGCACCTGGGAATTTAAATGCTTATGAAAAATGCTTTCCATGTAACCTGCCTCCATTTTTAGCTGCCTGAATATTGCTGGAAATCTGGCTGTTTGTGATCTGGTCACCATCTGTGATTGTGCAGGTAATCAAGACTTGTCTTTCAAATCCTAGATTAGTGCCTACTTGCTAGAACACCTTTTTATGTCCATCTGGGCAAGATAACATATTTTTCTTCTACTACAGCTCCTGGCAGAATTCCCTATTCACCACAAGCTTTTTCAAGTCCCTCAGAATGTTAGCCTGAGGAAAAGGACAGCATAGTGGGAATAATCTATTTCCTTGCCTGCCCTGAGAATGACTTTGTCTTCCTGCAGATTGGGTTGAGAACAATGCTAGAATTGCAGTACCTTCAGTTAAGCACAAAGTAGGGGGGAACTGGGCCTCATTTTTTTCTTTTTTCTAGTTGTTACCCTGGCCTTTGGGATTGAAGTGTTAATAGTAAGGTTATGGCTACCCTGGTTGCCACAAGATGAGACTGATTTCCAATATCTGTGCAGCTGAAGTCTACTCATTTAGGCTCTGCCTCTAGGCAGCAGATTCAGATTTTCCATGTGTATTTGTGAGAGTAGCATGTTTAAGTGAAGGGCTGCCTATTACCAAGCCAAGCTGTAATACAACTGGGGCAGCCAAAGTGAACAAGTTGTTGCGATCAGGATTTCTTGACTATTATGGATTAGTGGTGTCCTCTAGTTTGCAGTTGTTATTTAAAAATGTGCTCTAGGCTCTGTTTATTCCTGCTTTTTATCCATATTTTCATTTATCCCAGTCCCTTAGTTTCCTGGTGTGGGTAGGCTGGCTGTACAGGGAGGAGCAAGTGCTCATGATGCTGTTTGGGTCTGTCCTGGCATCATTCAGTCAAATCCCATTTGGCTGCTGCTGTGGTAACACTGTGCTTGAGCCTGGTCTTTACCTGAATTAGGAGAAAGTGCTGTCTGATCCTTACTTCCACTGATCTGGTTTTGAGACAAGCAATGCCCAGCCACCTGAACCAGGCAGCCTTGGACCTCGGGTTTAAATAGCATCAAAACTCCTGTACCTTCCTCCTCTGACTGCAGCACAAATTGGTCGTCTGAGCAGTGTTAAACTCTCATGTACATATTTAAGTTTCACAGTTTGGGCATCATTTTAATCAAAATGTGTCAATTCTAAGCGGGGCATTTGGGAACGTGCCACGACTGTATTCCCCCAATCCTATATTATTTGTGCAGTGTTGTACTTGCCAAAACCATGCACTCATGTTGGCATGAAACAATTATCCTGTTTTATATAGGGCAGGCTTGGCAATAGTCTATCTCAATGAAGTTAGAGTGCTGAAGAATCAGAGCCATCTATCCCTCTCCAAGCAACAGACTAAATTTCTTTCAGCTGGATTTGTGGTTTTGAAAAATAAAAGGAGTAGAAGGAATGTATGAAGTGCAGGGTGTATATGAAGTACCTGTAAAGTCTGGAAGGAAATGAGAGTGAGATGAAGGGGGAAAAAGGCTATTTGAAATGCAAGCTAGTAATTTGGTTTCTAAACGCATGTGAAATTATAAGTTATGTTTACTGTTGCCAGTTGGTGAACACAGAGATGTGTGGTTTTTACTTGCATGCAAAGCTATTGGTTGCGGGTGAAGTACTTAGACAAAAACATCCAATCACTGGTGTGGGTATTCCAGCAAAAATAAACCCAAACAAACACTGAGTATTACAAAAACACTTTTTTTTCTGTGGAGATAAACATTCAGTTGCTGCTGCTATTCATGAACTCTAGAACTGTTGAAGCATCCTCTTTAACTTGCCTGAAACAGTAATACTTCATTTTAGAAAGTTACGCAAATATCTTTGAAACGGAAGAACCAGTGTTTCTATAGTTTTCATGAAAATATAGTATTTGGTGTAAACTTGCAGGGGTATGGATCAGTGATAACTATTACTTGCTAAGTTCTTGTGAACAAAAAAACGCTGCATAGACAAAAGGCAAAGGTAAAGGGGAGGAAACTTTTCTTAAACTTAAAAAAATTAAAGTGGACTTAAACATTAGTCAGAGAAAAATGTTTCACAGTCATTGTGAAAGGTTAGTAAAGGCTTATTTTATCTCCTTTTCTCCAGAGAGCTTTGCAAAGAGATTTTTTGAATTGTACTCCATTATGAAAGTGACTACTATTTTGTTATCAAAATGGTGATAGACAATTTTATTCCAGAAGGCCAGCCACTATCACTACTTGAAATTCTCTGAATTGTTTCCACTGCAAATTCAGTCTTGATGTGAGTCACATCTGCTTAAAAGTGAATACCAGTTGCTTCTACTTTACACCAGCATCAAATTTCACCTACAATTTCAGATTTTAAAAATCATCTTAAATCCCAGGATTTGGATAGTTTTTCATAAGTGACTTTAAATATGGAAGTACCTAATAGGAAATACTGAAATAAAAGCATTCAGCTTTAGTGGTTTCTGGTGGAAATAGAGACATTTCTTTTCAGATATGAATGCCTCATGAACTAAAAAAAGTCTATTGGAGTTTTTCCACATATGGAGAAAAAGCCTGCAATCACATGTAAATGCAGTTTCTCATCCAGCGAGCGGGGATGGGTGGTGAGTGCAGAGCAGTGGGACAGGCCCCCTGCATGAGTCGCAGGCATAGCTGTCCGTGATGTATTAAGGATTGATTGCATGTTTAGCGACGCAGCTGTGGCTGCACAGCACCGGGGTGTCAGTCACACCACTGCTCCCGGCGGCTGCCAGTCCTTCACAGCGCAAGCTGTTCCAGCCGTTCCGTTGCTCCGGCCAGCACTGATGGATTAATGGGAGGAAATGTTTATAGAAAGGTTCAGGTTTCCTGAGTGAGTGGAATGAAACCCCCCTCAGCAATGATCGGCAAGCTCATGTCATGGAGCAGTTTGAAGCAGCCTGACTGGCAGGAATGCAAAGGTCTTTTCAAAAAGGAAACTTGACAAGTGAGTGACTCCAGGGAGCAGCAAGAGGTGTTTTCAAATAAAAGATGTGGCTTTTCCAGAGAGGCAGCATGAATGGGGCTAGTTCTTAAAAGAACTTTTAAATCAGTAGTTCATACACTGTAAAAGTAAAAGGTTAAGTTTGAGAGCACAGTGTCCAAATAATACAGTGCCCTCAAAGTGGAACTATTACACACTATGCTTAGTAAATGAAACAATGTTGCAGTGCAACCACTGCTACTATGATGGCATCTAGCTAAGGGCATCTTAGATCTCTGTTCTGTAAATTAAATTTTAGTATTGGCATAGTTTAAGGTACAAGAAGTGTGATGAACCCAGTAAGCAGGCTGAAATCCTTGTGAAAAAACCACTGTAAACTATCATTATTTCACAGGTGTACAATTCTGGTTTTTGGGGCACTTTCCATGACTGTAGCAACAGAGCTTGAGATCTAAACATTCATTTCAGTTAAAAAAATTAAATAAAATAGACCATTCCATTGAAACTTTCAGATGACTGCAATAAGAAAGAATGTAGGCTTCAGGCTAGCTATTAAAATTAAAGTCACCTGAACAAAACTGCAGACAGAAAAGTTCCTGTCAGTTGCTGCAGTTGCAGCAAAGCACCGGTTCATGATACTGCCCATTGAAAGCCATTAGAAAGGACCTAGTCTTTAGTGTTTCCCTATAACACTCAACCCATCAAAGTGAGGACTTAATTTACAGGCACTTGTAGCACCCTCCAGTTCTCAATCTCGAAGTCTCTTTGGAATGGGAAGAGAGCATTACCCTTATTTTCTAGATAAGGGAACTGGTCTATCAGCTTGTCCTCAGTGAGAGGCAGAGACTGGGAGAAAACTTGGCTAAGATGCAAGTACCTCAAGTGAGGGCAGACATTTGAAACCGGCTGTCTCAAAATATGCTCTCCTGTTGTGAGGGGCTGGTAATCCAAAGGAGCCGTTTCAAGCTGCAGCTGAGTTTCCAGTCTGCATTCACCTAAATGTCTCTTGCATCTCCCATAACAAAGTGGGGGAGAAGACACTACTTTCAGAGCTTGCCCTCATTCTAAAACTTTCCAAGTATTCAAAGACTGAAAAAAACATCATTAGAGCCCTTGTATTAAAAATTATTTATTTAGTGATCTGTACATGGGGTGAATCAGGGCCTCATACAGACCTTCAAAAAAAAAAATCAAGTAAAAACATAAATACATATTTTCTTACAAAAATGAGATTTACAAAATATACATACTGCACTTTTCTGACACGCTTGTTTTTTTTCTTCCACGTGCACATCATAAAAGACAAAAACCCAAGCCCTGCAAGTCTGAAATCAGATCTACTGAAGGATTTGGCTGATGGGCCCATTCCTCATGTTCAGACTACTGGTACACCCACAGACAGCAGCAGTCTGCCCCCTCACCCTGAACAGGTTTTTTTCTTTTTAAAGTTTCATTCCAGACATTTTCCCCCCAAAAACATGAAGAGCAGCTATAGGGTGGAGACTTTCTAAAAATCCAGAATGTCCTATTTTGTCCTTAGGCAAGAATATACACACACACATATACTTATAAAAACAACCCTTCAGTGAATATAAAGGTAAAGTAATATGCAAAAATTAAAATATGAACAAGTCAACATAAAAATTTTCAGAATAGAAAAATCTGTCACATTTCAAAAAGAAAACGATGCATTTGATGATAAATTTTTGAATGTTTTTCCTTCCAAGACATGATCACTGGCAACTTAACCAGCAGTATTTTAGCTGAAATAAGAAGGCTCCTCACTTGCAGTAACTGCTCGATTTTAAACCCCAACCCCAGGCCCCCCTGCACCACGAGTCATTGCCATGCAGCTCAGGGAACCTGGGGAGCAGGCAAAGGGTCCATCGTGAGCCAAAAAGATTCCTCCTGTCCCCAGAATGCAGCTGTGTACTGACTTTGCAGTGAGCTCACTGCAAAGCAGGAGAGAAAGCAGTTTATGGGAAGGAAAGAAAAAATCCTATCTTTACGTTACATATTTTAATGGCTCTTGTTTTGGCAGGTGCTCTTGGTAAGCTCTTCTTGCCCTCTAAATCTTGCATTTCCTTCAGCTTAGAAAAGCGACCCATATTGAACGGTAGGAAAACATCCTGCCTCCTCCTTTTTTCATAAAAGGAATGTTTATTTCTGCGAGCTCCTCACATCCAAGGGTGAACCTCAACGACTTCTTTTTGTTAGTTTGCCCATAAAAACCGATCCCATGCTTATGCCTTTCTACATAGAAAACACTTTTGTTTCCCCCTTTGTCTCCTAGAACAAAGGCAAGGGGGAAAAGCCTTCTGCTGAAAAGCAACAAGTCATTTCTTTTCAGGGTGTGGAATAGCAACCCCCTCCTTCCCCACAGCAGCAAGAACAGATTGAGGGCCAAATTTTTACTTTTAAACAATTAAAACAGGTATCACTGAGGTAAAAAGGAACTTGTGAGCTGACAGAAGAGGCATCTCCCCAGCACACGATCGGGCTGTAGCCGGCTGTTCAGTACTCACGTGATGGCTCCGCCGAGCTGGAAGGAGCAGGCAGCGAGTTCAGGCTCGGGAGTTACCCTGCCCAGGCTGCAGTTTGGCCCCGGTAATTCAGAGAGCATTTGGCTACTTCTCGGCAGGGGTAGTTCAACAGATCTGGCTTCCCCTCCCTCTTGTCCAAAGCAAGGCAGGATGATTTCATTTGGGTTGGTGGTTTTTTTTCCTGACAGGGGTAACAGGAGAGAGAAGGGGACTTCTGAGTGAAGGACTCTCCTGTCCCAGCAGTGGCCTCTTTTTCTGACGTCTTCCACTTAGCTGAGCATAAGCACCACTGGACATAGTTTGACTGATCCTTTATGCAATGATTTTTTTTTTTTTTTTCCAAACCTTCTGTGAGGAAGATGAAGTTTGGAAAAGCCTCCCTTCTTCCCTCTTCAGGGAACCATTACCCTACTCCTGTGCTGAGTATCCATCTCCTCTGCCTCCTCTGCGTGTGTACATGTGTGAGTGTGTGTGTGCCAGAGGGGACAGGGGGGTCTCATACTGCTGTCTCGCCTTTGCTGCCAGTGCTGAGTCTGTGGTAGAAGCGTCGCCAGGATTGAAGGGTTTTGCCAGACCAAATCCAGAAGCCAGTTGTGATCCCAACAATCATGGTCATGAGGTACTTGATCATGAAGACAGTGAAATCTGGGCTCATAGGGGCAAAGTGGCTGGGACAGGGAACAGCATATGTTTTGCAGGTCTGGAGGAGCCACGTCTTCTCCCAGGTGCCACGGAAGGCCTGCTCGTAGAAGTAACATGCCAGGACAATGGTGGCAGGCACCGTGTAGAGGACACTAAAGACACCAATGCGCACCATCAGTTTCTCCAGTTTCTCTGTCTTGGTGCCATCATGCTTCATGATGGTGCGGATGCGAAACAAGGAGACGAAGCCAGCCAGCAAGAAGGAAGTACCAATGAAGAGATACACAAACAAGGGTGCCAGCACAAAGCCCCTCAGTGAGTCCACACTGTAGATACCTACATAACACACTCCACTGAGTACATCCCCATCCACTTGCCCCATGGCCAAGATGGTGATGGTTTTGACAGCAGGCACAGCCCAGGCAGCTAGATGGAAATACTGGGAGTTGGCCTCAATGGCCTCATGGCCCCACTTCATGCCAGCAGCCAGGAACCAGGTGAGGGACAGGATGACCCACCAGATGGAGCTGGCCATGCCAAAGAAGTAGAGGATCATGAACAGGATGGTGCAGCCTTCTTTCTTGGTGCCTTGGGCCACAGTGCGGTAGCCATCCTCAGAGAAGCGCTCTAGACACACCACTCGCTCCTCCAGCAAGAAGCCTGCTGCGTAGGCCACTGCCACCATGAAGTAGCAGCCTGAGAGGAAGATGATAGGCCTCTCCGGGTAGCTGAAACGACGCATGTCTACCAGGTAGGTGAGCACAGTGAAGAGGGTGGAGGCACAGCAGAGCACAGACCACACGCCCACCCACAGCCGGGCAAATCGCACCTCTGCCTCCTTGAAGTACATGAGTCCATTGGGCCTGGCTGGCTCACAGGGGGCTCCACAGTCCCGCTCCCCCAGGAATCTGTAGCCCAAGTAAGAGGGCACTTTGAGCTGCCGGGGACAGGAGAAGGAGAAGCCAGAAGGTGGCTGTGGTGGGGTGAGAAAGTCAGGCAGGTAGCCAGCTGTGGGGTGGGCAGTGACTCCCCGACCCGCGGCACCACCAGGCCCTGGTGGGGCATCCGACGTGTTCTGCCCCACGCAGATCTCACCCGCACCGTGAACAGGGAAGTTCTCGCAGCGGAGCCGCTCTGGCCACTGGAAGCCGAACTTGTTCATAAGGGCCTCGCAGCCCTGACGGGCCCGCTCGCAGAGGGAGCGGCAGGGTGGAATGGCCTGCTCCAGCACGGTGCACACTGGCGCGTACATGGAGCAGAGGAAGAACTTCAGCTCGGGCGAGCACTGCACCTTGACCAGCGGGTAGAACTGGTGCACCTCCAGCCCCGCGTCCTCCTGGTTGGTGTGGCCCAGCAGGTTGGGCAGGATGGTCTGGTTGTAGGCGATATCCGTGCAGAGCGGGATGGAGATAGGCTGGCAGAAACCGTGGTCCGGCACGGAGATGCCCTTCTCGCCGTGGTACTGCTGTGCCGTCGCACCCGCGGGGGTCCCCAGCAGGGCGGCCAGCAGCGCGGCCAGCCCCAGCAAGGGGCAGCCGGCGGCGGCCGCTCCGCCGCATTCTCCTCCAGCCTGCATCGCCGGGGCGGCCGGGGGCCCGGAGAACCTCGGGGAGTCTTTCAGAGCCGGCCGGCGCGACGCCCCAGGGGCATCAGCGACCAGAGGGCGGCGGCGGAGCCCCTTTGGCGGGGCAGGAACGCGGCGGCGGTAGGAACGCGTCTCCGCGCCGGACCGCCACGACTTTCTTCCTCGGCTCCGACGCGGCGGCGCTCGCGGTGGCGGCGCTTCCCTCGGCGAAAGTTTCCGGAGCTGTTCTCCCCGGAGAAGGCGGCGTCGGCAGCGAAACAGGAGACGCGCGCGTAGCCCGGCGACGGCTATGGCCAGCTCCGCGCAGGGTCCGGCGGCGAGGCGGAGGAGCTGCTCCCTGCCCAACTGCACGGCCCCGGGGATTTAGGTTACGGCTAAACGGATTATTACCGCGCCCGGCTGAGCCGTGTATTTTACTCCGGGGCTTAAATAACTTTCAAAATCCAATTACTGCGTGATCCTCCCCGCGGCTTGGCTGGGCTCCGCTCCCGACGGACACCGCTGCGGGCTGTGCGTCCGGGGCAGCCGTGTGCCTCTCGCCTCGGCTCGCTCTGCTGCGCTCCGCCCGCAGCCCGCCGA